>LVLI01000156.1:0-214095 GCA_001687465.1 Halocafeteria seosinensis | reverse complement strand
GTTTTACCCTACTGATGAGACCGTTGTCGCGACAGTAATCCAACTCAGTACGAGAGGAACCGTTGGGTCACATAATTGGTTCATGCGGTTGCCTGAACAGGCAGTGCCGCGAAGCTATCATGTGTAGGATTATGGCTGAACGCCTCTAAGCCAGAATCCGAGCTGATAAGCGACGATATTTTACCTGACCGGATAAGAGGGGAGTGACAATAGGGTTTCCTCTCTCGAAGAGGAAGCCCCTGGATCCTACCAGCATATCAACTGGCACTATCCGGGAAGATAAATCTATTGTAGACGACTTTCCTGAGATGGGGTATTGTAAGCGCGAGAGTAAGCTTGCCTTACGATCCGCTGAGATTAAGCCTTCCATTTTCCGATTTGTGTTGACAATTTCGAGTAACTTGTCAACAAAACTTATCGAAATTCTTATTCACAGATTTTTTTGAGGTTTTCCTCACAATATCTATGTTTCTGAATTTCCCCATCTTGTCAATCTTGCACTGCCCCATGCTTTGTTTGTCGGTGTTGTGAGTCCGCCCCTTGTAATGAGGGTACGATTAAGTACATGTATGGAGTACAGGTTTTCTTTCTTAACCATCCGGGGTTAAAAAAAAATAAAAAAATTCACTTCCCTGTGGCTTTCAAGGCAGGGTTGGCACAAGTGTACCGTGTGTTGGCGAGGTTATATTTATATTTCAGCCATTTGATTCTCGCCTTCCTGAAGTTTCGCGTCAACTTACACTGCCCCATGCTTTGTTTGTGTGTTTGAAGGTACGATTAACACGTTTCCATAACTAATGGTAAAAAAAAACATATATATATATATATATATAAAATGCTTGCAACAAAAAACCCGGTTCATACTTGTCTATGTGTGTGTGTGCGTGTGCGTGGGACTGTGGGCTGCGAAAGTTTCACACAACATTTCTTTTCATTTTTCGACCATGGACTGCGAAAGTAATGAGGGTACGATTAAGTACGGAGTAAAGGTTTTCTTCCTTAACCATCCGGGGGTTTAAAAAAAAAAAAAAAAAAATCCAATTGGGGAGTTTCCTTAATAGAGGACTCTGTGGACCAAATGCACATTCCCGCGGATGCTGGAGACAAATACCATGTAAGGATTATACATGAGGAATGTTTTGTTGGCTGATGAATTGTGTTAACTTGAGAGTCCCTTGTGCTGCAGTTGGAAGCAAGCGTTCAGAATCTGTTGTCGGAACTTTGTCCACCTCGGGAAGAGGGGGGCGCGGTACACTGAAATTCACTGTGCAATTGACTGGAACCGCCACGACTCAGGGATACAACGCTCCTCATGCGAAGGAACATCAGATACAAATGGCAAAATGGGGGGTGATCCTGAATTACTTGCCCAAACTGCCCATTGTTTTGGGCAGTAGTACACGCTATTAGGTATATTTTCTCAAGTTCGAGGTATTAGTACTGGCATTGCGATTCGTGTCCGCCACCGTGCCACGTTCCAACAACAGAGTTTGCGACGTTTGTGAACATGTACCGGGCGCAAACTATAGCAAACCCAAGCAAGTCCCCATGTGTGGAATACCACAGAATTTGATTAGTTAGGTACGATACAATCGGTTGATTTCTAAAAGAACAGTGCGTACACATGTAAATGTTGTATAAAATGCTACGGGGACTGTTGTCCGTAGTTGGATGCTTTCTTCTGATCTTGAGCTTCACGGGCTCTTGCCAGGCGCAAGAAGCTAAATATGAGCGTTCCAAGCAGACAGCTCAGTATACAATCGCGATGAACGGAGGGGAGCAATTTACATACTGGGTGGCAGAAGCTGACTTTGGACCACGCCTTCCGGACTATGAAAATGCACTGGAAGGACGAGTGATGGGAGCTCGCGACCCTCATGTTGGAGGCCTGAAAGGGTGTGGGACGCCAACAAGTCCATACGCCAAGGGTTACATACTATTCGCAGAGCGTGGAAATTGCACGTTTGCACAGAAAGCGAAGAATGCGAAAATTGCTGGCGCGAAAGCGATTATCATCGTGAATTCCGTGGGAGCTATGTACCAGTCCGCGAATGCTAGCAGATCTGCAAAACAAACACCAGTGAGCCAACTGCATGTAGGAATATGCGATTATGATTGCAGAAAGGGAGAGTCTTCCATCGACGCTAACGACGTCACTCGGGAGAAAGCCTACCGAGGGTTTACTTGTGGATCTGAAAGCAGCTGTCCCAGTCAGAAGTGTGTGCTGACAAAGAAAAGCGCCCAGCAACAACAGCGACAAGTCTGTTGTATCTCGGATGACTTGATGAGGATGGGTAAATCGCGAGATATCTCTGGAAAGGACATGGTTCCTGCTGTATTTACAAAGATTGGGAACTCCAAACAGTTATACCAAGCCATCCAACCAGGAACTAAAGCTGTTGTAATGCTGAGCAAACGATGGGTTCCGGTGTTGGAGCCTTCAAGTGTATTTCTGTTTGTCTTCGCCGTGTTAACGTTGGGAATCGCTGGGTGGAGAGCAGCAGCACCAGATCGAGACATGGTATCAAGACGGTTAACCAGGATGAAAGACCCAGCCACAGGCATAGACATATTGGACGAAGAGAACCTTTCGTTGTGGTATATCTGTGGAATACTATCATTTGCAGCGATTGTACTGGTGGGTTTATATATTTTGATCCAATACGGAATCGGAGTCGTCCTATTTGTTCAGCTGCTCTTTATCTTATCAGGAACCACGTCCTGGGCCTTATTAGTTTTTAAACCGCTGTTTGAGGGGATTCATCCCGGGATGAAGACGAACATTAAAGTATGCTGCTTCTCGGAGACGACCAGATCCCATGTTTCTGGACTTCCCGTAGGCCTCACCATTATGCTGATATGGTATTTCTTTCGATTTCACTCATGGAGCTGGATCCTTCAAGATGCGACCGGGGTAGTTCTCGTAACACTCATAATGCTGCAGGTTCGTCTGCCCTCGTTAAGGTTCATATCGGCACTGCTTTGGGCCTTCTTCCTGTATGACGTTTTCATGGTATTCATTACTCCGTTGCTGGTAGGGGACAGTGTCATGGTAGAAGTCGCGACCGCTGGCCAGGCCAAACCAGTGCAGAACTGGGAATGCTACTGTCGCTTGAACCCGCACGATAAGCGACATTGTGGAAAAGATGATTTCATCCCAATACTACTGCGCATTCCAACATTGCTAGATTATCGTCGTGGAGACAGCATGCTCGGCCTTGGAGACCTCGTAATACCCGGCTTGCTCTTCTGCTACGTTGTCAGGTACAACGTTTGGAATGGTAGATCGCTCACACCTGCGTTCAAAACTACAAGCTATTTTACCTGGCTCTTGTTAGGTTATGCATTCGGGCTAGCGATGGCTAACATTGCTATATACGTAACAGGAATGGGGCAACCGGTAAGTCAGTACTTTGGTATCTCCCAATATCGCCATCGTGTAATGAGTCTCCTTCTAAACGCAGGCTCTACTATATCTAGTACCTCTCATGTTGCTTCCAACATATCTTCTAGGATTCAGGAACGGGGAACTGAGACAAATGTGGAAGGGGGAACGTCCATCGCTCGAGTGGCTTCAGAGTACACCTCATGAAAACGATTCTGTGCGCACTTCCGGGGCACAGCAATATACACCATTAGTGGAGCACGACGACGAAGAGAGCGACGCATCATCCCCAGGACTTCGTGGTAGGAGTAATGGTAATTCAAATACTATCGTTGAAATGCATCCCATGAGAACGGCGGAGGACGACGCGAAGAAGTAGAGTTCAGTCAAGCACCTCCAGCTTTTCCTTCAAGGAAGCAGGAAGGTCTTCATCCCCTTCTAATTGATCCGCATCGTCCTCGTCAGATACATCATCATTATTTGAATATTCCTCTTCTTTCTCCTCGCTCACTTGGCCGGCTAACCAATCTGGAGGCGGCTCAACGCCCATCTCTTTGAGAACGTTGCTGGCTGGCCCAGCCAAACCGCTCTGGTTCCCAACACTATGAGCCATATTCTTAACCAAGTTGTAATTGACATTGCTATCTTGCGTGAAGGAGCCGTTATTAACTGTCGAAAACGAATCTTTTATCGTTGAACTCGCCAACTCAGCATCCATAGTTTCGTACATGTAGTCCATCGAGTTTGTGGCGCTTGGATCTTCCTCGAGGTTGCGTCGTCTAGAATATCTGATCGTAGCGTCACTTCGGCAACATTGTTTAAGCCATTGGGCATCATCGTTTGCTCGGCCCTGTCGTAACCTGGAAACATCAACCTGTGAATATATCCCTTGTAGTTGCTTTCGCAATTTTGCAAGTTCATGCTGATGCTGATTTCCATCGGCTTCGTTAGCTTGGGCGTATTGTGCATCATCATTATCTACTTCTTCGTCCACAGGTTGAGATTGGTGTAGCTTCTGATGGTCATTTTCCACACCTTCATAGTCAGACATTCGATTCACAAAACTATTCATTTCCTCAATAACCGATTGGGCTGTTGCAACACCATCCGTGTCAGGTTCGCCCCGTCCTGCGTCACAGGCAGGTTGCGGGGAGCCCGATAGATTTTCTATCTCTTGTGCTCGTTGTTCCAGTATTCTTTCCAGTTTTTCCGCGCCCTCTCGGAGCCACTGATCCTCATCCTCTACGTCTTCCTCGCCACCGCTTAAATCCGCAAAATGTGTTTCTCTCCACAACAGTTGCGGACATTCTTTCCCCAATATGCCATACTCGATCCGTGGACACAAGAGGTCGTAAATTAGCAGTGTGTAGTCGATATCATACCGTTGGACAATACGTAGCCACCTGGTGTTTGGTATTTTCGAACACTTTAGCAGTCGCGAATAAAGTTCCTCCGCACTGCTTTTATCGTTCTTCAAACAGTCCGTATTTATCGCTCTAGAACTGACATTTTGTCGCACAATCATATCAAACGACGCGTTGTAGTGTTCTGTTGCTTGCTGTTTGGACTGTGAAGCACCCAGACCGTCCCCACTCTGACGCACTATGGCATTAGCAAATCTCTTCCGATGGTAACTCAAAATTGAATCTGACATATTGCTATCTCCCTGCCCCAATACATTTCTAAAGTATTTGGAGGCGTGCAATAGGTGGTAACCTGCGCCCCGCGAGAGAAGAATCTCTAGTCCACACGTCAACTTCATTCCGTTCAGCCATCTCCCGGTGCCTTGCTGTTCTTCCTCGGTAGGGATGTAGCGCTGCCAAACTTTTGGGATATGCATCCTCTGCTGTCGCAACTGAGCGTATGTGCACTTCGTAAACCTTACCGGAAGCGACACGAAATGATGGGGATCGCTGTCCAACGGGAACGAATGCATTTTTGTACAGGCCTTAATGTCGATGGCATCTCGAGTATAAAACGCGTTGACGGCGGGTGCAACAAGCTGCGGTCGATGAGCGAGCAACTCCGCTACCAGGCGAGGCACAGTGCATAGGGATACGTGTCGTTCCCTACGCGCTGCTTGAGAAATATCAGTGGTCACTCGATTCTGGATAGCCTGCTGCACTCCTGCCGAGGCCTTGGTAGGGACTCTAGTGTCTCGAATAGCATCACACGCTTTCGTAATCCCAAGCACGGCACCATCAGCTCCAGCTTCCTGTGAAGGTGGTACAATGTGAACGCTTCCTTGATGTACGGCCAAATGGTTGGTCGTATTCTCCGGGTGAAGCCATTCCGGAATCTCCTCCGCCGCTTCAATGGCCAAGAATTCACCATCGTCGTCTTCCATGAACACCACCACATCCCGGTGCGTCTCGGAAATACGGAAAAGGAGAGATACGACCAGCCATTCATCCTCTATATTATCGCCAAAACGAGTCTTGCCGTGGAGCATGGACCAATTCGAGGAAGTCGGAGGCCTCCGATACGCTGGAATTGGAGGCCCTTCGCCCTGCCGATACAGCGTGAAGGCTTCCTCCTGCCACATATAGTCCGACAAGACACGATCAATGTACTGAAAGCATTCATCTTGGAGAGACCGAAGGTCCTGATGGGGGACTAGTATGTAATAGTAAATGGTATTGATGTCATCATCATCTTCCTCCTCTTCGTGTCCTTCTCCTGCAGCCTTATTATGCTGCTGAATAGCCTCTTTGATGGGGTTCATTCTCTGTTTGTGCATAAGGTAGATACAATGTGTCTATAATGGACAATACTGTCCGAAAAAACATTCTAGCACATGCTCTACGGCGCTCGCTGGAGGCCTACGGCTTGCATGCCTTATTCACACTGGTTTCAACCTTGTACAGAGGACGTCGGAGGACGACTACACGTACGACCGCCACCACGTGGACAGAACCAGTGGCACTTGTCTACCGAGCTGTGGTCGGCAATCCCGGGAATCTGAGATTCGCCGCGGCTGTGGGACTCTACAGCGCCGTCTTTGGAGTTCTTCGCCATGAATTATTGGCATACATTGAATCGAAACGCCCTTCCCCGTCCTCCGACACAGGTAGACGCCACCGGTGGCGTCCTTCAGCGAACGATGAGGAATCGAAACAATCTACACATGCAAATGACTCGCAGGAGATGCTGTCGCCAAACTTGAAATGGGTCCCCACAGAAACACTACCTGCGTTAGCGGCTTCTTTGATGGTGATAGCACTTTACGCAGGTAGAAACTCTTCAGGTACAAGTACAACTACCAATGGACAGAAAAACCAACGCCACCGACAGTTCGAACTCAACCCGTTACGATTCTCGCTGGATCTAGTTGTGCGAGCGGTGGCTTCATACAGCTCTTCCCTTGTACTGGATAGTAGGAATCGTGAATTGAAAACGTTGATGCGCCGCCACGGTTCCACTGTATTTTTTGTCTTAGGATGTCATGAAATCATGTACGACTGGTTTTATCACCCGCAAGTACTACCGAAACTTTACCGTGAATGGATTTCATCATTAGCTCGGATAGATGAACGACTCCTGGAGGTTCTCAGAGGCTTCAAAGAGGGTTCAAGAGCGTATGGGACTCATGCAAATGATTTGGAGGAGTATTGTCGACACCGGCGCATGCCACCGGCATGGGGTGATCCTGGAACCGGTTTCATTCCATGCTCCGTTGTCCATTCTGAATATGGAAGCAGCTGTACGAGGAATATCGTCAACAGATGGGCAGCCGGATTTGCCTCTGCGATGCGATTATACATGCCGCTTCAATTTGCTGCTGCTCTAGTTTCCGCTGGCATTCCGAATAAGTGGGAAGACTTCGCTCGGATGCTTCAAAATTGCTCGATTAGCTCAACACGAAGCAGCGCCTTTCTCGCTAGCTTCATCGCTATAATATGGTCGTCTATTTGCACATTGCGGAATTTGATTCATTATGACTCATCATGGGGCGTAGTCCTGGGTTCGTTTTTATGTGGTTTCAGCATTCTGTTGGAACGGCCTGCTCGACGCTCGGAATTATCCCTTTACGTTATTCCGAGAGCAATAGTGAGTTTCCTGCGGCGTACAACAATACAGGATCTGCTTCTAGACATACGAGGTCGATGTGTACTAGGTGCTATTGCATCAATGCTCTTTGCAAAGGTATATTTGCGGGAACAGAACGCACAGAAACCGTGCAGTTCGACCCTTAGTACTACTGCGCGAACGGCCTTAAAATGGCTACTTCCCGCGGTAGCAGTGCGCGTGTATAGCTAAAAGAAAGCGGTCATTCGCTGACAAATCCAATCACAATTGCGGACACATTATCAGCACTGTTCAAGGAGATTGCCTTCTGAACCAGCTCCTCTGCAGCCTTTTGAATGTCTTGCTGCTCCACAAGCTTTCGCCGGACAAAGTTGACGGCTTGTTGGGAACTGAGAACGTCCCACACTCCATCGCAGGCTGAAACGGACATACAAGGCGTCAATTAGATTTCATAAAAAAGTAAAACGGTAGATAATCCAACATTGGAGGGACACTTACCCAGAATGATAAACTCACTACCCGCTGATACAACTTCTGCCCGAACGTCCGGCTCTGCTGTCAAGGGGTCATCCTCAAATTCAGTTTCCCATGCTTTCTCCTTTAACTGTTTATATTCAATATCTCCGAATGCGCGGGACACGGCTAGGATGCCCATCAAACGACCATTATGCACATAACCGCCGGCTGTCGTTATTCTTTCTTGTTCGTCTTCTCTCGAGGCTTTATGATCTTCAGAGAGGTCATATGCTATACCCCGATAGCTGAGCACGGCTCTGCAGTCACCGGCGTTAGCTACATATACAAGCATTGCTTCCTGGTCACCCTCGTTCCCCGTTGCTTCCTGCGATATCTTTCCTCCTTTACGAACGACAACAGTGCAACCCGTAGCGCCGCTGAATTGGAAATCCTGTCCAGCACTGTTGGCGAGTTCCTGTTGCTGAAGACAATAATGGTCGTCGGTGTCGCAAAATGCGCTAATTAGAGCTTCAGCAGGATCTTCACCACCTGTAGCATATGATGCATAGTTTGCGTGAAGCCTCTCGGCCAAATACTGGGCGCAATGTGATCCATTATGTCCGTCATATACACCAAAAAAGGCCTCGTGCGGGGCGTCAGGTCCCAAGTTTAGGGCTTCATTGAATTCTACCAATGCCTGAACAGGGCGTACCACAAACATATACACGGACATCCCATTGATATAGAATCACGACCACCGACTTAAACTTACCATCACCCTATCTTCCATAGTGCTCCGTTTACCCTGGTCCTCTGCTACTCCGAATACGACGTTCAGAAACGAATTCCGGGCATCCTGGGCAGCTCGCAGATTAGTGATACCCCGCAGAGGTAAAGCATCGCTTGCTTTCCCGTGTGCAACATCTTCTTCTTCCTCCTCCGACGAATCGACGTATTCTTCTTCGTCGTCCCCTTCAATGTCGACATCAGAAAGTGGTTCTAGTTGTTCATCTTCGACATTCTGGTCGTGCTCCTCATTCAAAACTTCATCTAGCTTGTCAGTGACATCTTCGAAGCCACCCTCATCTTCCAACGAAGAGATTTCGGCGCTGTCTGAATCTTCCTCGATTGCTTCTCCAACTCGCGGAACTCCAAGGCACGCTTTCCCTGAACTTTCTTGTCGTGTTATTCCCTTACCCTCCTCAGAATCCTGCGGAACGTCAGTAGCATCATAGTCGGAGAATCCTTCCTTGTCAGAGCCCCATTGTGGGGTAGCAATTGAGAGCGACCCAGACCCACGGGCACGGAAGATCACCGTCTTCTTCTTTAGCGAGCCCTTTTCCGATGTCCCAACATTTTCCGTCAGCATGACAAAATCTTTGTGTCGTTGGAGCGACTTTGACTGCACGCCAGCCGACTTAGGGCCTAGAGCTAGATTGTGCATAGATTTGGCTCCAGTCGATAAGCCTTTACGGGACTCTGAGCTTGTACCATCCTCTTCTGGACAAACAGACACAACAATGAAATTTGAGAATAGATGAGAATATTTCCGTGAACAAAAGCCATTTTCCTTACCATTTTGCGGCGGCTGATCCTCACAGAAGGACAAAGGAACCATTCCCAGCGAGCGTCTTCGAGGGCCTCCAAAGTTCACCGAAGGGGGAGACGTTCCACTGGGCTGTCGCGGAGACGCGACGGACACAGACGGTCGTTCGGGGGTGTCATCGACTGGAGTTGTCACCGAGACAACAGAAGTTACAGATTTTAGCGAGCCAGCTTTATCATCAGAATTGGGAGTTGCATAGTCTTCATTCTTAGGGGATCTTCCATCTATAAAGGAACGCAGATGAAGATCGGAGTAAGAACGCTGCAAATCATTGTTACGAGAAGCAGCCGACAACTTGCGATGGGCTGTTGGAGAGGATGACTCTCTAACAGTGTCGAACGTCCTTATGTGATGTTCATCCCCCGTGTTCCGACGGCCCTGGGGATCCCAAGACATCGCGGAACTTGAACGATGACGATCTAAGAGATCTGAGTTGTTGCTGGAGATGTAAGACGCCATGCTACGGTTAGACCGCTTCTGTGATAGATTCGCCGGACTATAGGAGCCGTACAGCGCCCTACCCAAGTCAGTGGAAGAAGCATTATGACTAGCACCGTCACCTAAGCTCGCGTAACTAACAGCTGATGAAGTTCGAGAGAGCTCACTTTCGGCTTTATTCCGGCTACTACTACTGGAATTCTTCGGCGCGTCTTGTCCATTCCCGTACTCCTGAGAGGAACGACCCTGACTACTATAGTCTAAGCCTGTGTTACTGCCCACATGGTCCGAACTTCGGGAGCCAGATACTGAAGATGAAGAAGCACTTTGGTCATTTTCACCCGCCGTATTATCTCTTTTCTCCGACGAGGCAAAGTAGGAACCGTCATACATTTCCATTTCCTCCACGGTCACATCCGCCCTGGAGTTATGCAGCGGAACACGCTGCTGTTCCAAAAGCATGTCTTTATCTCGTTCTGACAGTCCTTCATGGCCTTGGACGAGCTCCATTTGCCGCCGCCGCAAATCCCGTTTAGAATCTCTGTGGAGATCTCGTTTGGAGTCCTTTTGCACCAGGTCAGTGTTGCTTCCACGCCTTGACTCTCCTCTAGCAAGGGTTTTCGGACTGCGGCTCCCTGAGTCACCACGTTTGAGAGCTCTACTGCTGTTTCGTTGGATCATCCCGCTGGTACCGTCTTCCTCCTTCCTTGGAGTAATGTGCGAATTGCGGCGACGGCCACTTTGAGGAGGATATGGCTCTGCCTCATCAGACATTTGATGAGGTAGTTTCACTATGCTCGCCCGTCTACGACGCCCTCGACGTCGCAGCGACGGGTCCTGAGTCCCAGCGTTATCGTTGTCATTAGTTCCGTTGCCGTCGTCTTCATTGCTTCGACTTTTCTTTGGCAGCGGAGCCATCCCAATTCGGATATAATTTGTCTGAGGCAGAGGTTCTGTCCCCTCGTGGGTCGTCCACTCATGCTTCATAATATTCGGCAGGGAAATCCTTTGAGAAGCGTTCTTGGATAGCATCTGCTGCAGTAAGTTACGCAAATGAGGACTCATTCCATTAGGAAACGTCGGCGATTCGTCACTGAGCAGCTTCTCAGCGAGGAGTATTTGATTGCTAGCATTGAAAGGCGGTCGACCAACCACCATTCTGCGGACGTATTTGACCATGAACACACATCAGCATTGTAGAGTAGCGGTAGGCATTCAACGTACAAATACAACGAAGCCCCAAGGCTCCAAATATCGGCGGCACGGCCGCCGTAGCGAGGGACTTCAGCAAATAGCTCCGGAGCCATGAAAGCGGGAGTGCCTTGCACCTCAGTCAAGGTATCGTCATAGTCCTCTGTATCGAATCAAACGGTATAGTTGGCTCTAATTTGGATTTTAGTCGTCAACGTGGAATTCCTTACCCCATTCGCCCATTTGTATTCCATTTAGCTCATCTTCAGTAAATGGGATGACTGTTGATACACCGAAGTCCGCAAGCTTGGCTGTATCGTCCTTAGAAACAAGAATATTCTCTGGTTTTATATCTCGATGGACAACTCGCTGGAAATGCATATATTCCAAGCCGCGTAAGATTTGCCGAAAGTATTTTCTGGCTTCTTCTTCTGGCAAAGAACTAGTTGACTCCTCATCCATAATGGGGCCGCCGTCAACCAACTCTTGGATCATGTACAGCTTGTTTCCTGATTGATCATTTATCACTTCCAGCATCGCCACGACGTTGGGATGTCGCAGCCTCTTCATTACTTCAACCTCTTGAAGGAGTTGGTCTTCCGTCAAACCAATACGCTTTTTGCGCAGTTTCGCTTTGTCGACAACTTTCATCGCAAAGTTTTCCCCGTTATCCTCGTTTCGAACAAGAGATACTTCCCCATATGCCCCCGTTCCGATTTTCTTAAGCACAGTGTAGTTATTGATACGAGTTCGACCCTCCGAGTCTTTGTCCTTTTGTAGATTACTCGTAATGGTCGTCGTCGTCTTCTGAGCATTAACAAACCAGACTTGCCTAGTGTTCTCAGAACCGCGGTTCATCATTTGTGCGCGCTTCCTTCGTGTTTTTTCTGTTTCATCTCGGAGTTTAAAAATGACATCTTGAAAGCGTCGATCTTGCTGCGACGTTTACAATGATTAGGTACAGCGCTGAATGCGTTTTTGACCTTCGGTGAAAGCACCACTAACCTCGAGCAACTGAACAAATTTCTCCTTAGTGATATATCTGCACTTTACATCATCACTCCTGGCGATAACAG
This sequence comes from Halocafeteria seosinensis, assembly GCA_001687465.1. Lineage (NCBI taxonomy): Eukaryota > Bigyra > Bicosoecida > Halocafeteria > Halocafeteria seosinensis. The sequence continues at coordinate 201,914 of LVLI01000156.1, read as the reverse complement.
AAGCTACACGAGGTTGCTCATCAATGAGCGAGAACTCTCCAAAATGATGCTGCGGCGAGAATGCATAATACACATATCTTTCGACTGCCAGCTGCAAAACGAATATGAGTACCTACCCCCGGATATAGTCTTGACAGGACATTGCGTTTGCTCCCATCTTTCTTTCGATCTTCTTCCACGGTTACTTCTCCGCTTTCAATTATGAAAAAACTCTGACCTATTTCACCTTGTTTCACAATGTATTCGCCTTCAGTGTAATTCTGTATCTCCAATGAGTCGACAAACTGGGACTGCTGCGCCTCACTCAATTGAGCTTCATCAAATACGTGCTTGATAACGCTCATCCACTCTCTACCCCTAGTAAAACCATCATCCAGTGAATCATCAAAACGTGGGGTGTTTCCCTCTTCTATAACCTCTTCATCATCTTCTCCGTCATCGGACTGATCCAAGAAGTCCTCCAGTCCTTCTGCCTCTTCCCCCTGCTCGAGTTCATCAGTATCACTATCACTACTAGAGGTCCCACCTTTCATGTGAGTATTCTTCTTTGTTTCCTTGGTGTGATCTTCATTGGTGACATTTTCTGTCTCCTCTGCATCAGTGCCAATGCTAGATCCCGAGCTCACTTTTGCGGTGAGTCGATGACCTTCCTCTTCCTTTGGCTGCTGCTGGCTTACAGCCACTTCATGTTCTACTTCATCCTCCAAGTCCGAATCACTGCTCGTGCTCTTAGAATGCTGAGGTTGGTTCAAAACGAGAGCATTGGGATCTTTGCGTCGACCCAAATTCGGTGCTGCTCCTGGAGGCGGCGCTGCAGTCAGATCGGGTGAATCACTTGCTCCTTGCTGCCTGGGCGTTTGCTCTTTCAGATCCAGGCTGAAGGCGCTTATACTACCGCTTTCATTGCCTGTAGTTCGGGCTGTGGTGTCTCCATTATCTTCATCAGTGGGAGAATCCACGCCGTTGGTCTGCTGCTTGCTCATAGAGCTTTCAGGGCTTACAGATTCTCCAGGCTTTTTATGCCCCCCGTCTTTCGAGGGTGAACAGCCCATTGTCCGCTACTCGTCAACCTAGGCTGTCTCAGAGCAACAGGAAGAGCGTATAAAGCAAGAGATGTGGGGGTCGTTGAAGCGCTCAAGAGGGCCAAAACTGCGAAACCACCCAGTTTGGATACCATACACGTGCAGAAACAATGCAACACTTGATGGCTTCCCACCGGCACAAACATACCATAAACACATGCACAAAAACATATATTGTGGACATTATGAGTCTTATTCGCTCTGGAACGTGAAATCCGTGACGGCAGCCACAGCACTGCTTGAAGTGGAAGTTATCCAGCACTCGGGATTCCAGCGTTAAGCCGATGCGCATCACACTACTGGCACTACGATTGTCTGACCTCTTGAAAGTCCACTCCACGACCAGGGAAATGAATCTATAGTTGCATCAAATAGTGCAAGGTTACGCATCCTTCGGTCCACGATGCACAGTAATTCAACCAACGAGATGTCTCCAACCCTTAGAGCCTACGGTATGTGCTACCACCGTACCCCACCAGCTAGCCTATGGAACGCCGCAGCAGGTGCAACTTGCAAGGTAGGCGCAAATCGTACTTCCACCATTTAATTTAAAGGAAGCGAAAGATCCAAGGTGACGGCGCAGTTGCTATACAGTTGTGGTCTATAGAATGGTACAGCCTGTGTTGTATGATAGCAACTTGTATCTAGATTCTTGAAGTGGTCTCGGTGCCCCCTGGCCCAGGGCCAGGGCTGTGGCATTGCAGGGCAGTTGGAACCTCGTGACTCACGAGCCGGAGAAAGCATAGACAGACTTATACACCGTTGTTGATACCGTAGTTCCACATGGTAGTCGCTCTGAGTAAATTTTGAATGCCAACAAGACTGCATGCTGGGTAATTTAGTCCATGTGACTGTTTGCTTTTGATAGACACGGAGTTGCGCTGGCTCGACTGATAGCTTGTGTCGTACAAATAGGAGGCTAATTGGTTGTACAGGAGGGATATAACGCTAACACAGTAACATGGCTAGTGATGAGACGCCTTCCTCTATATCCTCATCGTCCTTTGTCAAAGAGAGTGGGGAGGAAACGGAGAACGATGTGCGCAACTTCGTGGAAACGAAATTAGCCATTGGACAGGCTGTACGACACATGCGTTCGGATAGACTTCAGTTTCCGGACCGATTATGGTCTCCATTTACTGAAGAAGAAGACCCAAAGGCGTCCTCTCTTTCCTCCTGTGGAAAAACAGAGGAATTCGAAATGCCAATTGCCATTGCCGAGTCGTTTGTCCCCTTGCTACGCTATGTCGAAAAACGCATTGATAGTATGAGTGCAAAGGGTGGAAACAACCCTCGAAGCAGACCTAAAGACACCCAACTTGCTTCCGTCTTGTTTGTTTCCACTGCATTTCATAACATGACCCTGGAAAAGAGCAATTTCTACTGTAAATCTCTTTCATGGGAAGGCGGAGAGTTAGCAAGTCGATGGAAAACGGATATCGACAAGCTCATGATATTTGCCAACACAGTGGATAGAGGATCGGAAATTCTGTTCAATTACTCCTTTGGTGAGAGGGATGATGTCAAGATAGACGGCTGCAAATCTGGTGAATGGTTTACCTTAGGAGAGTCGGAGAGTACGTGGCTAGCCAGTAAGCTTCAAGGATGTCACAAAGCAGTCCATCCCATGAAAACGTTTCCTCCCTTGAGAGTGCTATGGGGTGGTTACCATAATGCCAACGTTGTTACCAGTAAAATCCCGAAACCGAAGTGGTGGAGTCCATGTTCTGGAGGCAAAGTACAGTCTCAGGTTGCTCCCGCGGAGTTTGATTTCGCCCCGTACTGTGATTCCATTTATGCGACGTCTAAACCTACGCAAATGTATGGGGAGAAAACATGGGGCTCAAGCATGTCCGAATTGGTTATTGATCGTCCCAGTTTACTCTCCTCCAGTTTATCATCGTACCTAGCTAAGGAAGTGGAACGAACACCATCGTCCAGTGGTCACCTGTCGGGCGGATACGACTCGGAAGATGATTCGTACGGACAGGAAGTAAGGACAGGGCCTTTGAAAGTGAGGTCCTTTAGAAAGAATAGAAGTAACCCGTACCTCGATGGAGACCCTAATCGTACTCCCATTGCCCCCACTGATTCCCTAGGTGATCCTAGCCTCATGGGGAGTTCAGGAGAGTATCCTGAGGCCTTCCCCTTGATAAGGCTGAGGGCGTCTGAGAGAAACCTATTGAGATTGAATGGAGACCTTCTGATGGGCCTGTACGACACTGGGGTGATTGCATCTCACCTGAAGCATCAATATGAACTACTTCAGTCGTACAAAGAACGGATAATCAACCGACTTCGCTCATGGATCAGCCAGACAATCGCTCAGCATTCGTTTTCGCTTTTCTTACAATCCTCGGTCGATCGAAAAGAGGAAGCCGGCAGCAATCAAGTCTATGAGATTGGGGAACGATCTCTTCAGCTAGATACAGAAAACTACGAGTCGATAAAAGGTAGCGAAACTGTGAATACTGTCGCCGGTTACCTGTGCCAGATAAACAATATTCTCAATCAGGCGAAACGCAATGTTGAACCACAAGCTCCTCATACACCGTTTTGGTGTTCTGAAGTGTTGTACTCAATGTCTCTGCGTTTAAAACCCTCCCGCTTTATGGTACAAATTATTGAGCAATGCGTGGCCCCGTTACTTCAGCACTGCGCCCAATTGAGCAATGATGTGTGTGCGGTTTGTTCACAGCAGTGTGCGTCATCTTTGATATGCTCCTTGTTCGCATTCCTTCGTGACCCCTTCAAGTGCTTCAAATTGGCTACTTCCGCTGTAAAGAGTCCTGGGAAGCGATGGAAACAGGAGTTCCAGTCTCTAACCAATGGGTCAGCTGTGTCATATTTTGGACTCATCCAGCTCCAAGCTGATTTATTGTACTTGAGGACGTGGTTTGCCGTGGGAGGAGTGTCAAGGCTGATCCATGGGGAAAAAGGGAAACGCAAATTTAACGTTCCCGCAAGCTCTTTAGCACTGTTGGACGTATTTGGTAAATACGTTCAACGGTGCAGTTCGCAGCAGGATGAACGAGTGTCCCGGTTTTGGCCTGTTCGCAGCGGTCAGTGGGGATATTGTCCCCAAGAATCCTGTTTGCCAGAGGAGAGGGCGTGGATTACCCTTATTCCCGCCGTAGGAGCAGCTTTCGCTTGCCGTGCTAAGGGTTTTCAATATGCGCATGGCATACTACGGCATCTTATGCTAAAAGACTCCGAAATTACGCGGAGTACACTTGATGGGATTTCCTGGTTGAGGCAGAATGGTCGCGAGAAGACGCAGTTTGCGAGTAGCCGGTACTCTCAGGGCGGTCTTTCTGCTTTCATGTCCTTGCTTGGGGACCTAACATCATGGGAAGGTCTACTTAAGGCTAAGAATTTGAAGGAGTTTAACGCGTTCTTAAACAAACAAATCGACGAGGGGAAGGAGTTAGATCCCCTTACTATCTGCTTGGACCCTCTGGAGACTTCGAGAACAATTGGTAGATAGTACATAGTATCTACGCGCGGACTTAATATCCTCTTACGGTACCACGCTTAGCCGTAGAGTAGCTGCCTATCTGCGGCGGCCGGTGTGACCAAGTGCTAACCATCGATTTATATATACATATACCGGTATACACACATACATACATCCACCAACCGTCAAAGAAATGTACTCTGCTAGAGTTTGTGTACAATACAAAGCCACAACCTGCGGAAACTCAACAGCCGTAATACCGACGATTAAATACCGTATCCCACCCACCTTCACATTCGCTTTCAAATTGTGAAGTTAGACCGGATCGTTTGATTCAAACGTTCATTGTCCCTCGTTAACGTTGATTGACAGAACAGGCCATAGCATGGTTTATGTGTACACAGCTGCACATTCGCCCTTGACGAAGGGGGAAACAGGAAAGATGGAGGGTACAATTGGAAATAGTCTGACCCAGGAGCAAGTGCACCAATTCCAACGGGATGGGTTTTTAGTACTGCGAGGCGCATTATCCTCAACATTGGTGGATCAGGCCCGGTAAGGGTTACTCTATCGCTGCACGGACGCTCAGCATTGATTCATCTCTTACACGGTTGCAGAGAGAGGGCGATGAAGCTACTGACGGAGATGCCGGAAGACCACATTTCCGTCTTCTCGACCAAACCTGGGAAGCAGGTACGTCGAATCTCCCCGAGCTCGTTACAACATTGACTTGGGTTCACGCTCGGTACCAACGGCTAAATTTGTCTCTGCAGAACAGGGATAAATACTTTTTGGAAAGTGGAGATAAAATCAGATTCTTCTTCGAGGAGAAAGCATTCAACGAAGATGGTTCCTTAAGGAAACCGAGGGAATACTGTATCAATAAAATCGGACATGGTACGGTTTTCGGAAAACCTGAGTTCTTAATGTTGTATCAGAAAGTATCAATTGGAATGTATGTTGATCATTTCAGCACTCCATGACCTGGATGATGTCTTCCAAAGGATATCATATTCACCCTACTTCGCCGGTATTTGCAAATCTCTGGGATACGAACGACCTCTTCCGGTGCAGAGCATGTATATTACGAAACAGGCTGAGTTCGGAGGGGAAGTACGACCTCATCAGGATGGCACTTTTTTATATACCCACCCTCAATCTGTAGTCGGCATCTGGTGCGCTTTGGAAGACTGCGACGAAAGCAATGGTTGCTTATGGGCTGTTCCTGGAAGCCATAAGCAAGGCGTCCAAAAATGGTTCCGACGGAAAGATGGCGAGGAAGGAACTGAGTTCGTTCCTAGTGAAGGGGAATCAGCCTCGCTCAGCACGGAAGGAGCGATACCGTTACATATGCAAGCTGGTGACGCCGTAGTACTGCACAACGCCGTCGTCCATTACAGGTACGCGCTAATGTGGATGTACAAAGCCTATTCTCGCCGAAAAAATGCGACTACTGATTTGCTCTGCAGCGAGGAAAACCACTCAACGAGTACTCGTCATGCTTATAGCATCCATGTAATCGAAGGCACTTCAAGCGTTGAATACCCTCAACGTAACTGGTTGCAGCGAGACAGCGAGAAATTGCCGTTCAAATGTCTCTATGACAATGTGACGGAATGATACCCTCCACTGATATGGTTTACAAGGGCACGATGAAGATGGATGCTGTTCAACCTAATTGATATGGTACAACGGAACTGGCTACAAATGGTCGTTTATAACTGTCTTCGAGTTCGTATATTTAACTTTCACGAGCCGGAGCCGTAGTGGTCAGATCTTATGTGCTATCAGCTCGCACATGCCAACCCACTTGTAAAAGATTCGCCATGGCACCGGCAAAATGGAAATTGTTGAAAACTAGCTTAGGAACTTATATATATCTGGTTGTCCGAATGACCGAACCTCGAATCGAACAATCTTTAGTTTCAGATATGATGGAGGCATTTCTTTTTGTCACAGCCGCTAAGTACGCAGGATTTGCACACAGTACAGTGCTTGCGTACAAAAAATTCAATCCTGTTTTCTCTGTTTATAGGGTTTCACTCTTTTGGCCCTCAGGAACCTCCATTCGAGTGGCCAGAAGACCTTGTGTCAGTCCCACTTCACCTTCACGTCCACTTGAGAGAACCTACACCTACAAAATGCCCTCTACGGACGCTACACAAGCCTCCTCCTCGCAGAATAAGGATGGAACTACGGAAAATGGACAGAGCCAGTCATCGAGCGTTCAGATGAGTGGAAATAGCAGCTCTAGTGGATACAAACATGGCACGAAATTCGTGCCGAGTTACTCCAATACAGGATTGCCACGAGATACTCATATACGTCTTGCTGAGCTCGCTTTGCCTCATATTCAGTCGTTTAATTATGCCGTGGATGAAGGACTCGCCGAGGCGATCGCCGACCTGCCTGCTCGGGAATTCATCATCTCTTCAAAGGACGGGGAATCCAGCGCCGAGGAAGAAGAGGAAGATCAGGACATGGAACGTCCCGGGAAAAAATTGCAAATATGGATCGAAGACGCTGTAATTACATCTCCAGTAAAGACAGACTCCTCGGACAATGATAGCAGATTGTGGCCGAGTGAATGCAGAGAGCGGAAGCTGACCTATGCGGGTAACTTGATAGCAACTATTGGACGACGTGTCGAAGGAGGACAAGCCGAAAAAATCCAAGTGAAATTAGGTGTTATTCCCGTTATGGTGCGTTCCAACCGATGCCATTTGGCTGGTTTATCTCCTGCCGAACTTGTGCAACAGAAGGAAGATGCCACCGAGTTTGGAGGATATTTCATCTGCAATGGGATTGAACGGGTAGTTCGGATGTTGCAAATCCCGAAGAGGAATTACCCAATGGCTGTGACACGATCCTCTTACGTCAAGCGGGGGTCACTTTACAGTACGAAAGCCGTTACGATGCGATGCGTTCGTAGAGATCAAACAAGCGTCACGATCACTCTCCATTATTTATTAAATGGGAACGCTATGGTTCGATTCTCATTGAGGAGGCAAGAGTTTTTCATACCTGCTGTACTCATCCTCAAAGGTTTGAAGGATACTACCGATCGGGAAATTTTTGATCGCGTTTTGGCTGGGGATTCAAAAAACACGTATCTCGCTGACCGCATGGAATTGCTTTTGACTGATACTGCTGAATCGTTTAGTTTGGGCAGTCGCGAAGATGTCCTCCGGTACCTTGGACAATGCTTTCGATCTATCCTTGATATGCCGGCAACCATAACAGACGTTGACGCGGGGAAAATGTTGTTGGATCGCTTTATACTGGTTCATCTCTCAGAAAATACCGCAAAGTTTGATGTGATGGTTCTAATGATGCGTAAACTCTACGCTTTCGTTGCTGGACAGATCATCGAAGACAATCCCGATAGTTTTGCTAATCAAGAGCTGTTGCTAACTGGACATCTGTACTTGATGACTTTGAAAGAAAAATTAGAAGAAATATTGAAAGGTATCCAAGATAAGTTAAGTCGAGATGTACGATTGGGAAAGGCATATGTCCCTGGAAACCTGACCCAGCAGAGCAGGAGTGGTTCTGTTCCGAATGTCTTTGACTTGGAGTATTTTCGTCGCAGTGTAGAAATGCAACCGGACATTGGCAAGAAGATGTACAATTTCCTAGCTACCGGAAACTTGCAGTCCTCCTCCGGATTAGATCTAATGCAGAACAGTGGTTTTACGGTTGTAGCTGATAAGATTAACTTTTTGAGATTTCTTACTCACTTTCGTGCCGTACATCGTGGGCAATACTTCTCGACAATGAAGACAACTGCCGTCCGGAAACTCTTGCCGGAATGTTGGGGATATCTCTGTCCAGTACACACTCCGGACGGCGCGCCGTGTGGATTGCTGAACCATTTAGCCGCACCCTGTCAGGTGGTGTCCTATCCTGTAGAAGCACCAGCACTTTCTCGGCTTCTAATCTCTCTTGGTGTAATTCCGTATCCTTCACTTGGAACGGTGATGCCCCATGATCATCTGCCAGTTATGCTAGATGGTAAGCTTGTTGGAGGCGGCTCTGTCAAAACCCTTGTTCGAGTTGCTAGGGCTCTACGGAGACTTAAAGCAAAAGCTGGAGCCACAATGATAGGGGAAGGTAACATATGCGTGCAGGACTGTTATCAGCACCGCTACAAACAGACACGAGAAGAAGAAGAAGCCAAACAAGGGTCTTCTGGCACGCTTACGAAAAGTAGCCGTGAACGTCTAAATCTTAACAAGTTCTCGTTTACGGCAAAGGCTGCGATGGGGACGGCTATTTTGGACGACAACAGAAATCCTGAAGACCATTATTGGGTTCCGCCATCGCTTGAGGTATCCCTCATCCCTCCGGCAGATTATCAGACTCCGTTCGATACGGCTAGAGCGATGGATAGCACAAAGAAACGAGCCGAGAGTACATCGGACCCTGACTCTGCGACAAGGAAATCTCCGGCCGGGAATGCGTCTACTAATTCATCAAGTTCAGACAGTGATGAGAACCCGGAAAGTAGCCCCAGCCCGTATGATTTCCGCTACGGCAGATGTACAGGAGCAGAACTGACCGGTACGTTCCCGGGGCTCTTTCTCTCTACTCAGCCTGGGCGAGCAATTCGTCCGACAAGGCAGCTCTGGTCCGGTCAAGTGGAACTGGTTAGCTCCAACGAACAAGTTCATTTAGATATCGCGTGCACTCCGGAGGATATAGTTGACGTCATTGGGCTATCAAATGAAGAGCGAGAAAAAGCTTCTGAACTAATTCGGCGGGCTTCAGAAGGCGACAAAAAGGCTGGTGATGCGATTCTGGGGGAGGATCTGAAACAGCCGCCACTGCATCCGTACACGCACATAGAATTATCCCCCATGGGTATGTTGTCAGTGGCAGCGTCGTTGACCCCGTTTAGCGATCTGAATCAGTCACCGAGAAATATGTATCAATGCCAAATGGCGAAGCAGACGATGGGGGTTCCGTCTCACGCTTACAACTACCGTACGGACAATAAGCTGTACAAGATTCAGACACCTCAGGCGCCTCTGGTGCAAAATATTGCCCAGAGCAGTTTAGGACTAGATGAGTACCCGGCTGGAACAAATGCGGTCGTGGCTGTAATATCTTACACAGGCTATGATATGGAAGATGCAATGATAGTGAATAAGTCTGCCTATGAAAGGGGGTTTGCTCATGCAAGTGTTTACAAGAATTACACTATTGATCTCGTCGATGGAAAAAGCAAAAGCGCGAATGAAATGGTGTTTTCTAATGAGCCCACAGTTGAGCAGCGACGGCGAACAGGGAAGAATAAGGCCGTAGAAACACTGGATGGAGATGGATTGCCACCAGTAGGTATACGCATTGGATCTGGAGAACCCCTTTATTGCGTGAAAGACACGGTTACTGGACAAACGAAGATTGCGAGACACAAGGAAAGTGAACCGGCCTTCGTTGAGGAGGTGAAAGTTCTCGGCGGCGGCGATACAGCGTTCGGTGGAACGGGATCGAGTCGAGGCCCCCTACAGAAAGTGTCAATAAGGCTCCGGTTTGACCGAAATCCGGTCGTGGGAGATAAATTTAGTTCCCGACATGGGCAAAAAGGCATTCTATCTATGCTTTGGCCACAAGAGGATATGCCGTTTAGCGAGAGTGGCATCAGCCCCGATGTGATCATAAATCCGCACGCGTTTCCCTCGCGTATGACTATTGGAATGTTGGTAGAAAGTATGGCAGGAAAAGCTGGGGCTATGCATGGCCGCTTTCAGGATAGCACTCCGTTTCGGTTTGGTGAGCAGCAACGGGCGGTGGATTTTTTCGGAGAACAGCTTGAAAAAGCAGGGTATAGCTATTATGGTGCCGAGCCAATGTATTCAGGTATATCAGGAACGGAGCTCCATGTCCATATTTATATGGGAGTCGTCTACTATCAACGACTTCGCCACATGGTGAGCGATAAGAGCCAAGTCCGTTCAACAGGTCCTATCAATAACCTTACGAGACAGCCGGTCAAGGGACGGAAAAACCAGGGAGGAATCCGCTTGGGAGAAATGGAACGAGATTCCCTTTTAGCTCATGGAACAGCGTTCTTGGTCCAAGATCGCCTGATGAACTGCTCAGATCGCCACATTGCAATCGTCTGCCGTAACTGTGGTCAGCTTATTTCGACGCTCCAAAAGCCTCGCAGTGAACAATTTGCCAGCTCATTCGGCTCGAATAATGAAAATAGTGTTGTAGAGAAGGATCAGAAATACTTCTGTCTTTCTTGCGATACTGGTAATTATTGTGTGGAAACAGCGCTGCCCTATGTCTTCCGGTACTTGGTCAATGAGCTTGCCGCCATGAATATCCGGCTAACTTTGGGTATGGAAGCTTCGTAGTGGATCGTAGTGGATCAATACAATAGCGTCTTGCTGTTCACTTTGTCGCTTTGTACAAGCGGGCTCGCTCTTTTCCGTATTGTAGGAACCCGAACTCTGGCTCTTGCAGGCTCCCGTTTGACACAGCTACGGATTTGGCCCGGTACATGACAAGACACCACAGAGCCCATAAAAGATGTACTGCAGGCACCATTGCTTTAGTTTCGCTGATAAGCGAACTAGTAGTTAATGAAAAAGTGCTGTTTTGCCCTCTCGTGTCCACGATACCCCCCCTATCCGTCACTGCTGTTGTGGCCGGCTCTCGCTTCCGTAGGTATTCGATATAGCGGTTAAAGAACAGTACCATTTTGTCATCCGAAGGGAAATCTTTCTCATAAATCTCAAATCCTGGAAAATCTGTGGTCTCATAATCTATAACGAATTCACTGAATAAGTTTGCAAAGTCGTATCCTCTGTAATTATACCCGCTATATTCATAGTCTAGTAGTCTGAGCGGGTTGTGCTCCCTGGTGGAACTGCTATCCGATTCTAGACTCTCCCTCGACCTACTACGGGATTTCAGGATTATCCAGTTGCCCTCCTGACTATCGTTATGGCATAGGACGATTGGTCCGCCCCTGCAATAAAAACGCGTGAGGGTCGATCAGATTCAATGCACGATCCGGCATCGGAACACCTACCTTTCTCTTCCCAGTTGCTTGACATAATTGATTTCTTTTCTCCAATTAAGCTCTTCAAGTAACTCAGCATATTCTTTAGGAAAGCGTGAATCAACATCCTTCTCCTCAATTTGAGCCATTCTTGCGTAGACATCCAGCAGTTTGTCAAGCATTGGGGGATCCCCGTCTGCACCCAACATCCTTAGGCGATGTAGTTGAGCCATGCGTTCGGCTGCTTGCAACAGCGTAGGCTCTTGCATGAGGTTTGTCCTACTGACCGGTTCACCATGCATAAACTCTTCAAAGCGCAACGCATTCGCTCTCTCAGGACTAGCGTCCCCAGGACTGGTCATTCGTTCCAAGATACTCTTGAACGTAGACGACGTCATGCAGCCTAGTACCTGAGGACTGATATTTGTTTTCCTGGCAACATACTCCATGAGTTTGGTTTCTTGTTGCCGATCAAAGGCTTCTTCTAAATCAGCAGCTAGTAATCTAACCACAACGGTGGAAAATCGTTTCAATTCCCTGGTGGAGCAAAGTCTCTCCGGAAGCGTACACGTGAAGAGCTCATTTGTCATTCCTCCTAGAAGTGCTTGCACTTGGAACTCGTCGAAATCGACCTTATTCTCGTCCAGAATGACTTGTGTGGCCTCTGACCACACTGAAATACTCTGTAAACAAGCACTGAGAATAGCCGCCTCCATGGAGCTTCTCCTCCTCCGCTCCTTTTCGCGGCTTATGAGTTCATTGATTCGACTATCCATTGTCTCTCTTGCTCATACAATGAATCATATACTAAAATGACAAGTCGCACCTCTATGGAGCATTGTATACACGGACTTTAACACGAAAATCCCCAACTTCACAAGGGTTCTTTGTTCTGGCAACTTGTCGCCGTATGTGGCACAACTGGTGGGTACAAATGTAAGTATTTACTTGGGAACGTTATGGTTGTACCAGAGTGAGAAAGAGCACCATGCGTGTATGCATCCAACGTGGATGAACTTCTGGACAACTTGCCGATGTTTCCAGCAAGCGCATGTAATCTGTATGTCGTAATAGCAAAATAGTCCAGGGCACTTCCGTAAACGAGGCAATGCAGAGAGGTCTTGAGCGGTACAAGCGGATCACAACCTGAAGTCAATCGAGCTCAACGGGCAAGAGACTACGGGACAATGGGTCATACTGCTGTTTGGCTCGTTTCCTTGTCGCTTCTCATCACAGCCGCATTCTGGCTCGACAGACACAACAATCGACCAGATAATCGACTCTCCATAGACAAAGTGACAGCTTTCAAGCCCACGACGGACGGTGGGCTTGTCAACGGTATCCCACCGCGAGGTCAAGATACGGACACAGTGAACGCCTCTGTCACGCTCATGCCCACGCACTCTCCATCTGACAGCGATGTAGCCCATTGGAGATCCATGTACAAGTTTGCTTTTGTTAAAACCCATAAGACTGGTTCCACTACGCTAGCCTCGATATTCTGGCGTTTCGGTGCTAGGAGACGACTCCGATTCCTGGTCCCCAAACGGGGCAAACACTTACAATTAAGTAAGAGTAAGCAGGGAGATATCAGCATGTTACACCACAGCAAAGAACTGAATGCCCGGAACGTCAACTGGAGACAACTTATAGCCAGCTTCCGGAACTCCCTGGGAAATCCGCGATTTACTACTGTACTGCGAGAACCAGTATCTCGTGTCATCTCCAGTTACTACTTTTTCGGCTGCCGCTCCTCTTCTCTGAAGTATTACGATGTCAACAACTCTATGTCTCGAGATCTTGGTATCTTCAGCCCCAAAGAAATGGACGACTTTCTACGAACAGGCTTCTATGAATACTTTTGGATCTTACTTGAGCAGTTTGACGAGCTGATGCTTTTAATGACCGACACATTTGGCTGGAATATTTCAGATGCACTCTACACAAAACTTGTCCCCCTCCCCAACAGAGTCCATTCTAAAACTAAGTGCATCCGTACTTCGAAACAACTTCGGAAGGAAACGGTACAAGCCATCACCCGCAGGAATACGTTAGATATGAGATTGTACAATGCAGCAGCAAACCATACGAGGCACTTACTCTCCCTCCAGCCTTCGTCATTTTGGAGGCGTGTTTCCATCCTTAAGTCGGCAAATAGAAATATTCCCAGTTGCAGCGGTCCTCATTTGCATCATCCTTGTGATGCATTCTCTCTTGAATACCACAAATTTGCAGAAGCAATAAATCGTCAAAGTGGAGTCGTTGAATCATTCCCGTTTTACAACGTGAACATATCATTGGTGAGAGCACAGGATCCCAAAGTGTTGTAATGCGACGGCTTACTGCGCGTACCTACGCATTGCCCCGTCAAGTGTACCGGTGTTACTGGGACTACCCGAAGGAACCTCATTCGAAATAACTGAAACATTCTCCTATCAAATTCCAATGGAATTCGCGGCAGTTAGTAGTGATCAGTCCGTTTCAGCGAGCGCGGTACTGCTTGGATTGGAGAGAAGTATAAGATTGTCAGCACCTGCAGGGTTATACCAACAATATTCCAGCGTGGCGTTGCGACGCAGTATGGGACAGCGGTTGGTTCAGAAATAATGGCACTTAGGAACTATCTTGTACGATATAAGTGTTATCACGAAACAAGTCATGTACAAGCTGTAATTTACAGTCTGTAAACTATAAGGCAAGCTACGCCTTTAAGTCGCGAAGGAATGTGAATTCAAATTGGTACGGACAATGCTTGGATTGCACTTTGAAAGTTTTTTTGTTACCTCTATATAGGGTGTCTGGATTGTCATTTTATGCTGAATAACTGGTTGTGAGTTTGATTGGAACATTGAGGACAATGAATCGCGGAGATAGATCGACACAAGTGTTCTTCACCCGGCTTTGTGATCGTTTGGGCCCAACAACTTAGGGTTAGACGAATACCGGATTTAGAAAAGGGGGCCCCCCTTGAAGCGTCGCCAAATACCATATTATCCATCGAAAATGTATATCTTATCACAAGGAGTATGTGCTATTTGGTAAAATACGTAGTGAGCTGTCCCAGTATCACCAGGAGTTTTCTCGGGATGAGAATATTATGATGGCACAATGGCTCTATCTGCTCTACTGACTCCTCCGGATCTTGTGCTGAATTTGGACGAAACCAGCATCAAACTGTTACATGTCCCGTCCGAAGCCTATACTGATGCTTGCAAGTAAGAAGCACATGTAACCACAGCCCTCTACTGAAGGATACATACCATTCCTCGAAGAAAGCTCAGCTAAAAACGGTGGTTTACGTTCACTCTTGTAGTCGATGCGTTGGACAATGTCCCTTATGCCAGGTAAGTATGCTGATGGAGTAGTTGTCATTTAGCCAGGAGCATGTTTCGGCTCCCGTAAGGAGCAGATTTGCTCCCCAAAGGAATTCACGTCGATGAAACCCAAAAAACCGTGAATTCGCGGCGGCAGCTAGTAAGTTAATAGTAACCCAAAGTGACAGAAGCAATCAGTGGCACACTGCAAGAACACTAAAAGAGTTCCTAGATGCGTACGCAATTAGTTCTTCGTAAAGCACGCTCATTGATGACCCAGGGTAGTGTTTGCAGGCTGAATCGCTACGTTGCAGAAGTCTTGGAAAGACTACTTGGAAGGCCTACACGAAGAAGTCGATCGAAAATGTTCTCCCCGCGCAGCACCGCAATACGTACGTGCGTCTGGCGAAGAAACATCTCATCACAATGAATATCCGAGAGTTTCTTCCTGGGAACGCTGGCCTGTACAGCGTCCAAAGAACTTTCCCACGGACTTTTTTAATTCAGACGGAGAGATGCTGTTAGTAGAATAAAACCCGCAACAATTCGGCAATTAGACCGAACTACCTGATCTCACGCTACATGGACCGCAACAACCAGTGGTTTTAGTTCCGCGAGCCTGTGTCCGGGGTATGATTCAAACACTGACAACTTTTACCCCGATGTGCGTCCTCATATGCAAACAGTAGCGCATTTATCCACCGCACGCATCCAATATCGGCGGAGTCGCCGCGCTGAGTCGCAAAGGCCTCAATTTTACGAAGTGTAGAAGTTTGCAAACATGAAGTTTAGAAGCATACCTACCCTCGTATCAACCCGAAAAACTTCAAGATGACCTCAACTTCACAAAATGTTCACGCCTGTACACTAGCTGTTAACTTGTCTTTGAAGGGTATTGGCACCTAGGGAGAAATGTATACGAGTGTGCTATGAGAGGGGAAATGGCCAAAGGTAAGAAGAAAACAGCAATGGGAGGGGCTGCTCCCGCGGAGGGTCAGAAGCAGCAGCAGCAGCAGCTCTCGCGGAAGGAATTACGGAAGCTCCGGCGTCAAGCCAAGAAACAGAAGAAGGATCTCCATTATAAAGAAAAGCGGAAAGAGACCCCTCTGACTGATGCGGTTAGTCTCAATGGACAAGGGAAGCGTAATATAGCAAATGAGAGCTCTACGGAGACCAAGAGCAGCAAGGAAAACAACACCCAGAGTCAAAAGAGGCAGAAAACAAGCCATAATAAGCCTGCTGAAAGCTCTCATTCAAAAAGACAGCAACCATACAGTCAAACACAGTCACAAGAGGAAGAAGACAGTGATCCGGAAGATGCAGAGATAAGGTATTTAGAAAAAAAGTTAGGCATTCGTGGAGGTGGCCCAGGTAAGAAAGAGAGTAACGTCGACAAATCTAAGAAGAAATTGAAGAACGAGTATATTAAAGATGGATTCGATGAAGGATTCTTCAATTTTTTAGAAGGGCTTGACAAACTTGGGGGTAGCTCCGGGGCCTCAGCAAAAGACCGAACGACGACAGTGCAATCAAGAAATGAGGAGTCAGAGTTGGAAAGCGAGGGGGAGGAAGGGGAGGATGATACCACAGGAGAAGATCACGATGACGATTCATCAGAAGAAGAGCTAGAAAATGATGGGGACTCATCAGAGGAGGAGCTAGCTGGTGATGAGGACGAGGGAGGGGAGTTGTCGGCAGAGGACACCGGTGATGAAGATGAGCACGCTTTGGAGGATGGAGATACGAACGCATTGGAGGCTGACGAGCAAATGGACGACAGTTCGAGCGCTCCAAATGAGGATAAAGAGATGGGAAATGACAAATCAACCTACGAAGACGCTGCTGCTCGCAGACGGGCGAAATATGAAAAACTTTATGGAGAGGCAGGACCTTCTGATGCACATGAAGAATTGGGAATAACGCAAGAAGCAATGAAGGAGAAAAAAGAGCAGGCCATCAAACGGGAAGTCGACGAAGCGCAGCATGCCGCAGAGACGGCTGCAGCCTCCATTTCGCGCAGTGGTGAGCAAGGAGGAAAATACGTTCCCCCAAGTCTGCGCAATAGTGGAAAGAGTGATAGTGTGGTCCGAGTAACGAAACGCATTAAGGTAAGTCAATCGTAACGGTTATCATTTGCATTCCTTTGCATTGAATGCCTCGATCCTTCAGGGGTTGCTAAACCGTCTTGCTGAAGCCAATATAGAGCCAATAGCGAAAGAAATTGCTGGAATGTAAGTTGATGACCCGCTGACAGAATGCGGGGTGCTGTCTCCGGTGATTTTGAACCTACAATCGCAGATATGATGGCCACGGGAAAGGAGTTGTTAATGGAATTATTTCGACTTGTATTCTGGAGGCATGCACTCAGAATAAGCAAATTGCTCAGAGTTTGATTATGGTATATGCGGGTCTCATAGCTGCGCTGCATATTTACGTAGGCCACTCTGTTGGAGCATATATGGCCGAGAAGATCTCTCATCGTCTTCAAGAAATTTTGCACTTACCAAAGTCACTGTCACTGGCAGAAGCAACTGAGGGAAACGACGATACGCAGGTTTCAACGGATTCCGATACAAGCGAACAACGAAACTTGGTTCATCTTCTGTGCTATTTATACATTTTCAATATTGTTTATAGCCAGTTAATTGTTCAGGTTGCAACGTTGCTCAGTCGGAGATTCCGCGAATCGGATGTCGAGCTAATCCTGGTACTAGTCAAGTACACAGGGTGGCAATTGCGAAGTGATGATCCAGAGGGGCTGCGAGATGTTATCTCGATCATCCAAAACAGAGCAAGGGATTTTGGCGCAACAGTTGAAATGGCTACGAAGAAGAAGGGAGCCACTGTGTCTAGGGATAGCCAGATTGCCCATGACGCTGAAGAAGAAGACGATACCTCGATGAGTATGAGGTTGCAAGTAATGCTGGAGATGATCATGGATATCAAAAATAACAGGAAGCGTCAGTCGCACCAGCAGTTGCTCGAACGAGGGATGACCTTAAAAAAATGGCTCTCGAAGCTAGGTAACCAGAAAGCAAGCGACCTTGGTGATCGGACGGTAAGGGCAAGTTGGGAAGACTTTATGAATATTAACGAACGGGGGAGATGGTGGCTGGTTGGATCAACTTGGGCAGGGAACTCCGCATCCAAGGAAGATACTGGTTCTTCGAAAGAACAAGAGTTAGCAGGTGGACTTACTGTTCGAAGCGAAGAGGCGCAACTGCTTGAGCTTGCACGAAAACAACGGATGAATACTGCCGTACGCCGAAGCGTGTTTGTTGCCCTTATGGGTGCTTCTGACCCAGATTCAGCTCTAGAGAGATTGCTCAAGCTAAACCTGAAGGGGTCAGCGGAGCGAGAGATAGTGAGGGTCTTAGTAGACTGCTGCGGACAAGAGTCAGTCTTCAACCCTTTTTACGCTGTAGTGGGACGAAAACTGTGCGAAGAGAAGCCGAGTATTAAGTTCACATTTCAGCTATCGCTGTGGGACAACATCAAACTGCTGGAAGAGTATGAGGTAAGTCGAGAATACCCCAATACTTGTTCTCTTTCTCCAACTATGTTGTCTTCCGCTGTGCAGACTCGGAAAATTTATAACCTTGCTCGTTTACTTGCGTACTTGATATCCAATTTCAGTCTTTCGATTGCGGTACTCAAGGTATTCGATTTCACCAATCTTTCACAGAAGGCTCTTTTGTTCTTGCGAGCGTGTATAGGGGCCATCCTTCAGTCTTGCGACAATGAAGTTGTTCTGAAAGCAGTATTCACAAGGTGAGTTTACGGCTGTATGCGGCAAATACGTTTGCTTGGGTCATTCGTTTCCATCGTCCTCTTTCCCAGATGTGGTAACAGCAGTGACACGGCATTGATCAGAGATGGACTGGGATTGTTTCTGAACAAATACATGAAGGCTCATATAGCCACCACCTACGAGAACAACAAACCGAAAAAGCGGATGCTGAGGTCGAGACTTAAGACAGCGACAGCAGCACTGGATAGTGTGATCGTCAAAGAGGATGAAAGCGATTTGGTGGCCTAATGAAGAAGGAATAATATATTCTAAAGAGGAAGAACGCCACACTGCGTTTCTACTTCTTGCTTGCTTGTGACGCAACCGCCGCCGTGCGTTTAGCAATCTCCTCTTGGTCGCCGAGGTAGTAGCTCTTGATGGGCTTCAGATCTTTATCCAGCTCGTACACTAAGGGAATACCAGTCGGAATGTTCAATCCTACAATTTCCTCTTCGGATATGTTATCTAAATATTTGACCAAAGCCCTGAGGGAGTTTCCATGGGCTGCAACGAGAACACGCTTGCCGCTCTTGATTGTTGGGGCAATCTCATTGTGCCATGCAGGAAGAAACCGCTTAACAGTAAGTTCTAGAGACTCAGTGGTTGGAAGCTCTTCAGTCGGTACATCTGGAAGCGACAGTTGTTGATTCGAACTAAAGCAGAACAATCGAATATGTACGGCCGATCTTACCTGCGTAGCGGCGATCATGCCCGGGGAACCTCTCATCATCCTCGGTGAGTGCAGGCGGCGGGGTACTGTAAGATCTCCGCCAGACCTTAACTTGATCTTCTCCGTGCTTTTCCGCGGTTTCCGTTTTATTAAGCCCTTGCAATGCACCATAGTGGCGTTCGTTGAGTCTCCAGTTGTTGTGGACAGGGAGCCATTGCAGATCCATATCTTCCAACACAATCCTGAAAAATGGTACATGTCAATCGTATCGTTTGAATATACCAATGTTTATGTTGAATAGATATGGACAACGTACCATAGGGTGGAAATAGCTCGTTTCAGGACAGAAGTAAAGCAGACATCGAATGTGAACCCAGCTTTGGAGAGCTGTTTGGCAGCTTCATGAGCTTCCTGGCGTCCAGTTTCATTGAGGGGCACATCTGCACAAGGACAAAGAAAGTGTCGGGAACAGTGAATACCTTCTATTGACCATGATACACCGTCATAAAGCTTCGTATTTACCTGTCCAACCCGTGAATTTGTTCTCCTTGTTCCATTGGCTCTCTCCGTGGCGGATGAGTACAACTTTGTGCGCAGCAGTGGAGGCCTCAGACGACATTGCTGCACGAGTGAGAGGTGCAAAGAGGCCTAATCTGGCAGTAGGAGCACGTGCAAAAGAAGCAGAAAGCGCTGTTCTTTGAGCCAGAGCCCTTCGTGTCAAAGATACCACCCCCAAGGTCATGATTCTATAGCTCGATAATCACGTACTGTCTTCTCTACTGAAAGCGCAGACAGACAACAACACAAGGCAAGAAGCTCTCTTGCTACCCAAACTGAAATTACGTGAAACAGCACCCTAATAATCACGCATAAACCACTTGTTCCGAACAGAAGTGTGCATGTCCCTTCCAAAGTAGACGAAATGTTTGCCTTGTTCATATGGTCCGTAACTCGGACAGTACTGTACTGTCAGTGGTACAAAACAACTTGTACAACTGTAAGTGGATTCAATTTATAATACATGGTAGTTGTACGGCAGCGCGTTACAGTGAAATCATCACTCACACTATGGAAGTTGCTAGTCACGATAGCAGTGTTCATTCACTGGTAGGCAACTAGTGGCCCCGGTATAACTGTTACTAAAACATGATGTCCAGTAGCCTTAATAGTCTACCAGCTCCAAAAATTAGCTGAAACTTCCCGCTGTGGAAGGTTTTCATAGTGCCTCCATAAGTCAACAAAACGCTGCAGATCATTGTGGGACCCTACATTTTCCGTCGCCATATTTGGTGGGAACAACAGCATCCGAGAATCCAGATGCGCAGCACTGATCATAAAACCTTTTCTTTTTGCTGTGAAGAAGCAGCTGGTTTGATTTTCGCGTACATGAGTTTGCAACCTGAAGAGAGGTCAGTGAGTACGCGAACCACAAAAAACGTCCCTAGAGTGCAACCAAGCATTCCAAACAAGCCCACTAGCGCGGTTGACATTAACGTATCCGGCAATGGCACCACCGTACAGGAAGGTCCAATGTATTTCTGATGCTGCGCGAAAAGATACGTGTCTTCTGGAACTAGAAACCATCCTTCAAAGGCGGACATGTGCCGCAGGAAAATTATCCAATTCGTATAGATGCAGTCCAACGAGATGAATGCTGGCTTTTCAAAGAGTGTTTGAGCATACTTATACATTTCTTCATGGCAAACATCACTAGTTTCCACTCGGTCCATGACGTTTCTGCCCACAACATCCAGGAAAGCCTGTATAGCAAGAGAAGGTCTCCAGAGAATCTTAAATAAGTAATATCCGACTGTTACGCCTGAGAATAAGCTGATCCAGAAAACTACCATCCACAACACCCTAGACACCTTGTGTAATCTTCGTCGTCCTTCACCTGTAGGTTCTTTAGCAGAAGGGCACCCTACCAATAACATAGCCGGGATCAGTATCCAGATACCCGTAAAACAGAGGGCTAATTGTGTTGCTAAATCAGCTAAACCTATACTGTCTGCTAATTCCTGAAAGGAGTGGACATGTGATATCACACCCTCTATCCATTGGTACATTTCTGTCTCGCAATCTCCCCCGGTATACTGATGGCTTCGTAAAGAATCCACCACCTGCGACTGAATGTCTGTTGAGAGATCTGTGAATTCTGATTCTCGTTTTCGTATTTCAAGAGATTTCTGAATTAGCATAGGTACCGAAACCACCACAAGGGCAGAGAGTACCAGTGAGAGGACCAGCGCAATAGCACTTCGGAAAGGACTGGTTGGCACAATGTTTGCCTCCTCTCGTTCCGCAAGCAACTCGTCTACATCCACAGTGGATGGAGTTCCTCCCCACACACTCCCGTCAGCATTTTCATAAGCCGCCGCTTCCGTTTGACCTGGGAATCAACACCATGCACACATCTCACAATACCCAATACCTCGTCTGACACATGGACGAAGCAACTTACTGTTCGATCCAGTTGAGTATGATCTTTCGTTGCTTCGCAACTCCTTCGCCTCGTGTTCGACTGCTCGAATGACATCAGCTTCTTCTGTGGTCCCAGGTAGTACGCATTCACTGTTTAAGTATTGTCGGCTTCGTAGGAACTCCTTCACACCCACATGCACATCTTGCATGTTGTTGTATGAGCAGACATATCCTTTGCGGTTCACCAGAGGAACGTGAACAGGCTTCTGGTCATTCAGCGAGACGTAGCTCAGACCTAACGCGAAAGGGGAGGCCTTCCATGTACAGTAAGTTCCAGTGGGCTGGTTCTTCAAGCATTCCTCAGCTCCCTGTTGGGTCGTAATATCCGGACGAAAATTGTACCGCATCGTTTATCGCTCCAACGTCCAATCGATCACACAGGAACACACAGAGTCTATCTGCACTCGAGACAACAACCTCCCCTATGCATGTATTAGGGTACAGACGCGGGCAAGGTTTTTTACGGTTCCACCTCAGGTAGGAGACAACAATCTTTCCGTCTACTTTCAACGAATCCAAAACATTCCTTCATCTAGTGTCGGGATGGGATGTCGGATGTAAAAGTGGAGTGCCCAGCAAGACTCCATATGTTGTTCCCCTATCGCTTAATTGCACACAGGGCCCATCTTTAGTGGCAGACGGGGGATACTACACGCCCCTTCGCCCAAGGGACGTGCCGCCTGCGACTGGTTGTGCGAGCTCGGTTTACCGGTCGGTGCTCATTATTTCCTCAACAGGGCTAGTACGTGGCGCGGAAGATTCCGACGGATACTCTGACCACTGTTTGAGGCTGTAATGGTTATGCGGAGATAGCGGAGGCAATGAATAGCTTCGGTATGTAGCATTGGCGACGATGTCCGTCCTGTCGGAGGGCAAGATCCGATTACGTTAAACTGCCATTATTTCACTTTCCTCCAGACTTAGCAAAGAAGCGGCAAAAAAAGATTGCAATAGCTCGAGAGAATGAGAGGCGTGCTCACAAAATTAAATGTGAGTATTGCTCTAAAATTTCGTCGCGAGCGGCTTCTGGTACTTTCACATCTCCGCAGCTCAATTCCAAGATGATAGGACCATGGAGAAGATATATGGGCAATCGCTCAGCTATCTTCGCTGGAATGGACAACTTAGGTCAAGACTGAAGCAGAAACAGAAGGAGCAGAGGGATCTGTGGGAGTCGCCGGCCCTACTTCCAACTGTAACCTCTCTCACGTCCAAAGAATTCAATCGAAGTAACTTGGGAAAGCAAAGTCAGTTGTTGAAAAGAGGCGCTAATATTGAAAGAGACAAACAATCCATGGATGATGCGTTTGCTCGACGAGCTTTAAGAACACAGCAGAAAAGGAAATTTGCGTCGCGAACAGGCAACCGGTCCCCAGTGGAGTTGATCCAACAAGGGCAGCGCCCCTCCACCGCTTTATCGACTTCCTTTGTTTTTCAAAAGAAGCAGAAAGACTTGAATAAAATCATTAGAATTATAAAACAGCAGGGGATCAACATTGACGCAATTTCCAATACTGATATCATTCGTGCTGCCACAGAATACATGCGGGAGGTCGGGAAACTGGATTACGATGGAATCGCGTTTATCAATAACATTGCATGTCTGTTGGAACCTTCATTTTGGAGCGAATCTATCCCATACCGCGTTCGGGGTAAATCATTGTCCATGAAAGAATTGACTGGCTACTTGGAGTCCTTTGGAGTCATTAGACCTAGCTCTTCAGGTCCCTCTGAGTCGAAGGAAAAAGGCACTACGGATGGTCTGCGGGTTTCAACCTCTAGTGAGAGTGTCGGAAAACAAGCCGCGGAGTCAAAGCATGGGAACAATGCTCAGGTAAGGAAAGCAAAATCCAGCGAAACTCTGGCCGGGGTTCCCGTACCTTCAGAACCCAGGTCTGGAAACAATAACCCGAAAGCGACAGAAACAGCGCGAGCAAAGACCGAGAACAGTACCAAGGATGATTACCGAGCAGGAACCACATTAGGAAAGTCTTCTAGAACGATATTTTCCGAAGAAACCCATTATCCAGGGCATTCTGCCAACCACAGAGGTATTGCATTCCGTACACGGAGGAAAGATGATGAGTCCTACAACTGGCAAGATACTCGCCGTTCAGTTGTCTCCTTCTCCAGCAGAAGTCAGCGAGGAGGAGGTGCCGTGAATGAGGATGAATCGCTCTGGAGAACGAATTTCAAGAAGACTCTAGAAACGACTAGTCTGACAGACGATACCCCGTTTGATTATTATTTCGAAAATGGATTCCTAGACCCTCACCAAGACAGGAAGATGAACGACGCTATAAAGCGATTACCAATGGACAGACAGAAAGTAACAGAGCCTCGACCGCGTAAGAGTTTGAATAAGGATGAAAATGGACTAGCTCATGGACAACCCTCATCTTGCCCCGGTGGAAGGACCTCTGTTGATTCATCTAGCAAACAGAAAGACTCGCCTGAACTGGAAGACCCCATAGAAAAACGCGCGGTATCAAGGAGACTGTCGCAAACAGATTATCAGGTCTTCAAACTCAATATTCCACGCACTCAGCGGACCACGGGACCAGAGATGCCATCACCGTTACAGAGAACCCTGCAAGAAAGCGCCAAAAAGTCTCGCTGCTCGTCAGCGAGACCAACACACCGGTTCTGTATGGCGTCGCAGTCTTCGGAGAGGCCGCAATCTGCTGCTTCGATTGGCATGAGGCCAGAAAGTGTATCAAGTGCCATACAACCTCCCTCTTCAAAATCAGTAACGCATACTTCTAGTCGCCCTCAGTCTGCATTTTCTGTTGGCAACTATACCAACAGGCCAAGTTCCGCGGTTTCCGGAGCATCTGGTCGAGTTTTTCCTCCACACTCTACTGAGAGGACTCTTTCTTCCCGAGAAAGTGGTAGAGGTACTCCAGCGTCGGAATCTGGACTCGCAACTGATAAGCGCCCCATTTCGAGGACGTCTGTTGGCAAAGTTTCCTTCCGGAGTACTGATTCGGCATCGTCGCTCCACCACTAGTTGAGCGCTGGCCGGGTGTCCCACCTGCTGCATTTATTTGTTGAAAAGTGATAATTTTTTGTTTTCTGACTATTCAAAAATATACCTGCATGTGTTTGTGTCCAACGAGTCCATAGTTCCGGTAACTTGGACCTCCAAGTCTTGGGGACGTTGGCAATGCCCTCCGCTTCACAGCTTGTTTTGTGAAGTGTCCATACAGTTTTGTATTGCACAGCACTGTACAAACCCCTTCTCTCGATTCGAATTGACGTATGCACGGTGACTATTGCACTCTGGGACCTTCCACCTTAAGAGCATAAAATGTCGTCGTCGCAGCGTAGATTGAACACCCTGCAGCGACAGATGGGAGGAGGAGGTACGGGAAGTTCATCGTCGAATTCCCAGGCCAAAGACGATGATATAGTGATTGTAGCTGCTCGAAGGACTTCCATATGTAAGGCCAAACGTGGAGGCTTCAAGGATACTACGCCGGATGTACTGCTACGCGCTGTATTACAAGGCGTGCTCGACGAAACTGAGATTCCCCCGGAAAGGATAGGGGATATCTGCGTAGGGAACGTACTTCAGCCCGGAGGAGGCGCCATTATGGCCCGTATGGCCCAGCTCAGCTTGGGTCTCCCCTATACGATACCACTGAGCTCCACCAACAGACAATGCGCTTCCGGTCTGCAGGCTATCATGAACATTGCAGGCGGTATCCGCATGGGAGCGTACGACATCGGAATCGGATGCGGAGTGGAAAGCATGTCTCAGAATAGGTATGCTATGATACAGGTTGTGGTATCACTTTTACTTTACACAATGTTACCTCTTCTGTGTTTGGCAGCATGAGTGATCCGTCTAACACACCGACGGTGGATTGGGACATCATTCGCGAAAACAAACATGCATCCGATTGCATACTTCCCATGGGAATCACCTCGGAAAACGTTGCCGAGAAATTTGGAATTACACGATCCAAACAGGATACCTTTGCCGCCAGGAGCCATGCTCGTGCCAGCTCAGCACAGTCTCGAGGAGCTTTCACTGACGAAATTGTTCCTGTGCGAGTCAGTTTTGATAATGAAGAACGGTGGATAGATTTGGATGATGGAATTCGCAACGATACAAGTGCCGAAAAGCTAGCAAAGTTAAAACCCGCATTCTCTGCCGAGGGGTCGACGACTGCAGGAAACTCTTCGCAAGTTTCGGATGGCGCCGCCGCGGCCATTCTTATGACAAGAAAATTAGCGATGGAATTGGGGTTAAACGTAATGGGTATGTGGATTTCGAATAAAATTAGGATATGAATACATCTTGAACGTCTTATTACTGGCCTATTTTCAGGGAGTATTAAAAGCTTTGCAGTAACGGGAGTATCTCCTGATCTTATGGGGATAGGGCCGGCTTTCGCCATCCCAGAGGCTGTGGCTAAAGCCGGTATCACTCTGGGTGATGTGGATATTGTAGAGTTAAATGAAGCTTTTGCCAGCCAGGTAAGCAGTGGTTGGGCAACGTGAACAGCGGTAATTCATTGTTAGAGTAGGCAAATGCTTGCAGGCCACGTATTGTATTGACACACTTGGAATCCCTGAGGATAAAGTGAATCCTTTGGGTGGGGCGATCGCGTTGGGCCACCCGCTAGGTTGTACGGGAGCAAGAATGGTGGCGACTCTTCTGCACCATATGTCGCGAGTCGGTGCTCGTTATGGTATAGTCTCTATGTGTATAGGAACGGGAATGGGCGCAGCAGCTGTGTTTGAACACCTGTAATTGTAATTTTCTTACCATAGTTCCGGGTGACAATGATTAGTCAAAACGGCGTGGACCTCATTGTATCGCCCTTTTCCTGTCAATATACGGAAGTGTTGTCAGTTTTGTGTTTGCGATGGTATTTACCAAAGAGGTTATCACCCACTGTCACTATACCAAAACTCTGTCTTCTGGGACAATAGTTCCGTCGAATTTCGGTCCATTAAATTTTATCGAACCCCCTCTTCTAAATTACCCGATTTCTTCGTGGGTAAGAAATGCGGCAATTTCGGTGATAGTTTAGAGAAGTGTGTCCGTAAGTATACTGAAAAAGTGATTCACGATGTCTACAACCGCTACAGCGCGTGCGCACGAGTCGAAGTGGGGTCAGCTTCCACCCTAGCCCATGATGTAACCTTTGGCTCGATCCTAACTTAGATTCCTAAGTCCTTATACTTAAGGCAGCAATCAAACATGCTACCTGCGAGAATCACTGATGTTTGCTAGTGGATAGACAGTGGATAGGTTTGATGCCGCGCAACTGGTGCAGACCAATTATTTTCGCCAAAAAAATGTAGTTTATACCGGGTGTGAAGTGGGTAGTAGGCAATGTACAGAAAATGGAAGACTCCCGCCATTCCCCCAATCCACACGATGCTTCAAATGAACCCGGGATCGATCATTCAGAGCCACGCACGATTGTCGTTCCCCGGGACATAATCAGTCTTGTCGAGTCCTACTTTTCTGATGCCCACCTAGCGCGCAACAAGTTTATCCGGAATTTGATTCGTGAACACCATGGGGCGCTTCCCGTGAGGTTGGTGGCAGCTCAAAAAAAAGTGGAGGAGCGTATTCATGGCGATCTCGACTATGTTAGAGCCTCCGCCGACGCATCGGATAAACTCACTCTGTGCGAAGAGCAGGATGTTATCGTTAGAAGGGCGCCGCTTCCCCACACGTTTGATATCGCCAAATTTACCCCGTTGATGATCTATGTGGAACGCATCGCCGAAACTGCGACGGTTGATGTATTACAGAAACAATTCTCTATTTTCGGCTCCATCGACTATGTAGACTTACCGAGATACACTCAAACAGGAAAGGTGAAAGGGTTCGCATTCGTCCAATTCGAGACCGTAGAGCCTGCGAATTGGGCAATCTCCTATTTCCAGGGAGAGCTTTCGAGAGTTCCCACGAATATTCTCAGAAAGGCGGAAGATTTGCGCTTGCCTAATTACAGCGTAACCAGCAAAAAGCAGTGGCTTAGTGACAAAAGTGAATACCGTAGTGTTAAACGAAAGCTTAATCACGCTGTGGATGATACAGGCAACAACGGAAGCTATAGAAGTGTGTTCTTCCACACGCCAGCTTCAGTGCATCTAGCTCTTTGCCGGACATATGCCGAAATGGCTGGCGAGGTACAACACGTATTTCCAATCAACAGGATGGATTCACAAGAGAGCGAACAAGCAGAGTCCAGAAAGGTTTACCAAGTACAGTACAAATACCCGGATAGCGTCGATTATGCCGATTACATATTTCGGGAGTTTCCTATACTTGTACACGGCTCGAGCATCTCCGTGGCACAGATTAGTAAACCAAAGAAAGCTGCACCGAGTGTACGACGAAAACGCCAACGGGACGAGATCGAGGAGAAACCCTCTGCTGAGTGCAATGAGAGTACCAAACGCCCTGCACATCTCCTGAAGGAAGAAAAGGACGATTCTTCTGGATTGATCGTAGTGGAAGGAAGACGAAGAAGTGCTCGGTTGGCGAAAAGCAGTACCAGTGAAAACGGGGATCAGTCTACAAGCGCTGCATCAGTTCCTGATGGGAAAAAGAAATCAAGTTCTGGTAGAAAACAGCCGGCTCGAAAGAAACCTAAATAGGTTCTGCCCTCGGGTAATGGGGTGATTTCTTGCTCGTCGATGCTTCTCCTACTTGCAGCACTTGCTGGAAATTGCAACCGGTGCTGAGGTAAGTGGTAGAAACGCTAGCAGCAAAGAAGTTATCCAAACAGGACAAGAGTATGAAGGCAGCCTCCTGCTTGCAAGCCAACAATTTCACCGAAGGTGCGTGATGATTTCTTCTGGGAAGAAGCCCTTGCATTTTGCCGCAAGCAGCGAACAGATAATAGTCGCGGAAGCAGTAGAGTAGCTATTCAACTGCTCTGTAATACTTAGTGTTCTATTGCCCCAATAACAACAGGTCTACTTAATGTTTCACTCCCTAGAAATACGTCCGTTGCCCTGACGTGTTTCATCACTAACCTCCGTCCAGGACCGGACGGGACGGGTTCGACCATTTTCCACAGCCCCCAGTTACGTGTGTTCTATGACTTATTGTATTGTAATTCACCAAATATTCGCTCATATATTTTGCATTATAGTACATCTGTGGTACCTCTCTGAGGTCCCGGCAGAAACAAACAACAAAAGACCTGGGCATCATGGCTTCCTCCCAAGAAGGAATCAGGGGCAACTACCAGTCTCAAGAGGCTTCTACAGCCGCTGTGTTGGAAGGAATGAACGGCCGGGAGCGTCGGTCCCCTCACACGGAGGATGAGAATGGAGCGGGGAATGTCATGCAGCCGAGTATCCCTCTGGAAAGCGTCAGTCTCTTCATGCAGAACCCGATGATGCAGCAGAATCAGCCGCAAAGACAAGCAGAGCCTCAGAAGAATTCACTCACCTCCCTCGTAAAACAGCGCTTGCAGTCCAAAGAAGAGGAGCGAGACGCACTGCAGGTAAGCTTAGCACGTTGGATTCCCTAGGAGGACATACTTAGAGCCCTTGGTGTCACAGCCATTTAATAGAGATTCTGGTCATTAATATTCATCCATGGTCTTCTTCCTGGTTTAATATGCAGCAATCAAGGGAGAGAATAAACGAGAAGATTGAGGCCAAGAAAGCCAAGTATCCCACTCGACAGATGCTTAACGAAGATGTGATAGATAGGAAGATTGCAGAGCTCGAACAGCAGCATCAGACTACCACGCTCACAAACAAAGATGAACGTGAGGTAAGTGTACTCACTGAGACAGCATTCCTGTCTGTAGTTTAACCTAATGGAGTCCTGCTTCTTGGAATGCATCAGATCCTGAAAGAGATTGAGAAACTGAAGAACGAACGGAAAAAACTGGACGAATTTACCGCTTTGGCGACCGAGATTGAGCAGCTCAAGATGGAGCGGGGTCATATTCAGGAAGCACTGAGTGAAAATTACCGAGCGATTGGTGAGTTGAAGGAGGCCGTCCGGCACTCGCGGACTGTGGACCGGTTGAAAGAGCTCAATCCTGAATTGAACGTTGCTCCGGAGGACGTTGTTACCGAATCGCTCGTTGTTAAGAGAGGCAGTTTAGGTAAAATTATTGGGAAAGGAGGCTCTACAATACAACGTATTGAATCCACCACAGGGGTCTGTATTAATATCGATTCTTCTAGGAAGGATGAAGAGACTGCCACAATCTCCGTAAGCGCGATTTCAGGGGGATTGGACAAGGCAAAGGAGATGATCGAAGAGCTTGGCAATAGTGAAGAAATGACCGTACCTGTATCCCATGGGTTGTTTGGGCTTTTGTCTGCTGATAAAGCATCATTGCTACAAGAGATTGAATTTAATCATGGCGTCTTCGCCAATTTGGATCGGGAGAATTGCAAGGTTGTCATATCTGGGCCACCGTCGTATCTAGGCAGAGTAAAAGAAGAAATGGAGAAAATGGAAGCGTTGAAACAGTCTGTAACTATGGATCTACGAATGCTTCCCTCAGTAATTGGTAAGAATGGACAAGGCTTTCGCAGTGTTCAGGATCAGTGTAGAGTCAACTTGGATGTGGAGAGGGATCGAGAGGCCGTGAAGGCTAGCGTGCATATTTATGGTGTTTCTGAAGAGGAGGTCACCAAGGCAAGAGAACTTCTTCAGCAGCTCATAGACGAGAATACGGAGATCGAGAAAACCATGGAGGTTGATGACGTGTTTGTCGGGCACCTACTGGATAATTCAGGCGCATTGATCAAGGAGATAATGCGTGACTTCAAAATATATATCCGCGCGAGGAAGAGTGCGGTATATTCTCCAGAAGAGTACACGAGGACGTTAGATATCCGTGGTACACGTGGACGAGTAGAAGAAACCATTGATCACGTTAGCTCTCTCTATGAGGACTACAAAGACAAGTTTGCTAGACGAATAGTTTCTCCTACCGTTGCCCATAGCATCAAAGCCTCTCAGGGCTCTATTAAAGACAATACTGGAGCCAGTGTAGATATTCGGTTCCCTCCGCGCGATGTGGGTGGCAAAGTAGGCGTGATAGTACATGGGGAATCGAGTCAAGTCTCTACCGCTACAGAAAAGGTTGATGAAATTATTTCCTCGTTTACTGAGAAAGAGCTTACTGTTTCGGGATACACAGTGTCTGCGTTGCTTTCAAGAAATGGTGCTGTCGTAAATGAAATTCGCAGTAGCACAGGAGCACAAATTAATATCGAAAACAAAAGTGGTGGTGGCAAGAAGGGACGCTTTGATGACAACCAATTTTACCGAATTACAGTAGTGGGGACTAGTGAACAAGTAAACCAAGGAGAGGCTAAATTACAGGCAGTGGTCGAGCAAAATCAAAAAGAAACTGTTGGTTACACTAATGAAGATTTAGCTGCCTCATTTATAGGGAAAGGGGGGAAACATGTTACTAGTATGAACCAAAAGTATGCTAATCTACATATTGATATTGACAGAAAGGAAAAGGAGATAGTACTACGGGGCCCGTCCAATGAGCTGTCTCAGGCGAAGGACGAAGTAGAGCAATTTATTCAGGACTTCGAGAGCAAAAATACGGTTGTATCTGTGGATCCATCCATCATACCAAGCTTAATTGGCAAAGGAGGTGCTACCGCTAAACAACTATCAGAAGATACTGGGTGTCAGTTTTCTTTCGATTCTAAGAAAGGTTGTGTTCGTATCCACGGGGACAGTGCTGACCAGATGTCGGAGGCCGTCGCTAAGGTGAAAGAACTGTCAGGCGAAGACAAGCACTCCGAAGAGATGCACCTAGGGGACGATACATCTGTACTTGGGAGTGTTATTGGGAAAGGTGGCAGCAATCTTCGAACTCTGGAGACGGCGCATGATGTTAAAATTACAGTCAATCGGAGCAAGAACTCTATAATAATTCGGGGAGACTTGGAGAATATTGCTTCCGCCAAAACTGCCGTTCGTAAGGACCTTCGGCAAGCGTTCAAGAAGTTTTTTGAGGTTAAGTTGCCAGTAAACTGTTTAGACATGATTTATGGAAAATACGGAGCAGTTCTTCGTTCGATGAAGCAAGCAACCGGCTGTGACATCAATATTCCTCCCCGGAATAAGCGTGTCGGCTCCAGTGTCGAAGTATCGGTCCGCGGTCCAAGCGAAGGTGCCGAAGTTGTGCGGAAGTGTCTGGACAAAATCTCCAAGGGCACAGCGGTTTTTGTAATGCCTTTGCTCTCAAGGCAAATAAAGCAAATAGTTGACAATGACTCGCGCAATTTGGAGAAGATCAAACGCGAGAACCAAGTGGACGTGGAAGCCAACTCCTGTCTCTTCACCGAAGAAGATGGAAAACCGGCTTCCGTGGGGTCATTGATGATTTCAGGGGATGCAAAATGTATTTCTAAGACTGAATCTGCGTTGGAGAGTATCCTAAAATTTTACTTCGAAGACTCATGTCGAACGGTCTCAGTCCCAACTGGACTTCTATACGAGATGCTTCATGAACAAAAAGCTAGATCTACAGGCTCTTCGGAAAAAAAACCAGTGGGCATAGCTCAAGCAGAGTCTGGGGCACAAGCGGCGACCGAGGCAGGGGTTCTTCCACTGAGTAAGATTGAGGAAAGGAGCGGTGCGATTCTCTTCGTCAGCTTTGATGTTTCTCAAATAGTTTTAGCCGGACCATCATCTCAAGCAGTCTTCGATGCGCAGAAGCTTGTGGAGAATGAAATCTCCCGCTGGTCTGAGATGCATGCTGAAATCCCTGTGGATGCCATGGCCCTCCATCGGGTTATTGGTTCCAAGGGGAGTGGCATCGACGCAATCGCCGCTGAATGCAGTGCCAAGATCTATGCCGATCGTAGCGCAGATCCACCTCTGCTGAAGATAGCCAGTAATCGCCAAGAAGATACCCAAGCAGCAGTACGTAGAGTAAGGTCTCGCATTGAAGAAGTGGCAAAAGTAGAAAAGCGAGTGTCCCTACCAAACGGCGCGTCGAGGATAATTATTGGCCCTCAAGGGCAAACAGTGAGACAGCTCGAAGCTGAAACTGACTGTGCAATGGGGATAGGTAAAGAGCAGAGCGATTTGCGGATCTTAGGCCCATCTGAGGAGGCTGTTGACAACGCTTATGATGCAGTCATGGCAAAACTAAAGGAGAACGGCATCTACAGTGGTAACGATGAGAAAGAAGAGACCGTAGACGTCCCTCGTCATCTGGTGTCTACTATCATCGGGAAAGGGGGTGAAACCATAAGGAAGATACAACGGGACTCCGGCGCGAATGTGTCAGTGGATCGAGATGTCGGTGCTGCCTTCATCCGCGGCTCTGAGGATTCTGTTCAGTCAGCTGCATCAATGATCCGAACAATGCTACAGGAAGAACATAACAGAGGCCAGGATTATGAGAAGAGTACCGGCGATACGAGCGCGAGTGGAGAGTCGAAACAAACGGAAAAGTCCGAAGGAAACAGCAATCTCCAAAATGCCCACACCGATGTTAGCGTTCTGAATGCAGCAGAACACGAGATCCAGAAGCACCCTCCACCGAGTGTTCCTGTAGGCTTCGGAGGCGAAGCATCGAAAAATTTCGCTAAGAAGAAAGGGAAAAACCGGAAGAAAGAAGCAAAAGAGGAAGAAGTAGAGACTACTTCGAATGCCGCGGATGCCATTCTGAACGATCTCTTAAGCGGCAACCCGGGATATGCAGCCAGTGGGACCTCCTCCTGTGCAACCTCCTCGACGGCGGCTTCTACTACGATCAATACGTCCCCGCCACCACCTCCGGGTTTTGAACCTCCGCATCTGGACACTCCTTCCGAGCAAGGGCTAAACGATGACCCAATATCTGTATTCAACTCGTTGCTTCATGTTTCAAAAGGGGAAAACGAGGAGTCCAAGTCTTCCCACCAAGAGGGAGGAAGCTCGAACAACTCAGGAGGCTATTATGTTTCTAGTTCCGGTGTCCCTGTTCGGTTATGATTGCCACCCCTGGGGGCTATAACGTACTCTATAGATGTGGTAGCCGATGCACGTATTCATTGATTATTTACCACTGTGAATGCTGACGGGAGGTATCTGCTATATGGTATTAGCTTGACTTAGTTCTGACTGTATCACCGACAATGTTGTTGTAGAACGGAGTCGGAGTGCTGACTCGAAGTGTTTCTTATGAGTATAATGGCACGTATCCCATCTCGCACATTACGTCCTCATTACCTCGCATGACCTCCTATACATGCGAACGTAGAATGACCATTTGGTAGTTCAACATAGTAGTTTTGTACAACCTGTACATGTACCATTGCAATCAAACAGGTTTCCACACCTCTATGACTAAGAGAGTGGACTTGATGACTCATCCTTCGGGCTTTCTCCTCCCCTTCCCACTGCATGCATTCACTTTCCTTTCGCTGTAATTCACGGCATGCTGTGTCTTTGTGTCATTGCTTGCTCTTGTTCGTGTGTCGAGGTTCCCAAATGACGCCTTCCGTGGGCGACGGGTCCTCTTTGAGTAGATGTTTCGCCAATTTCTGGACAAACGACAGACATACAGTTCGTTCATCAATCCTCTATCTTCTGGCCCACACCACACGACGTACTTTGGTCTCTTGGGGACTGGCCATCTTCAATTTCAAACAAAACTTCATTTCCCTCATGGGGCGCCGGCACATGTCAAATTGGCCTTCTCTCCAATACTGATCAAATTGGTGTTTGGGGCCTGTGTACATCAAATACATGCCTATCTTACTCTACGTGTATCTCGGAGGGTGCGTACGGCACGTACCCATACAGTAGCAGAGAGCATTAAAGCAATCAACGCAAGAGATGGAGTCCTTGATTTCCTTGGCCGTGTTCATTGTGTGACTGTATTTAGATGGTTTGGCACCATCTCCCACATTATTTTCAGACATTTCATTCAACAAAAAGTCGTGCCATTATACTACCAGGACCATAGGGCTAAAGGGAATGCCATCGTCTCAACAATCCACGTCAGACACCGCGATGTCTGCCGAGAAGGAGCATGACTTAAAACCAGACGATACCCCATGGTTTTACGTCTCCAAGACCAATCCGGAGTACGCCGAATACAGGGCGCCTCCGCTGGAATCCACCGGGGAAAAAGTGATAGCCAACGTGATCACGTTCGTCCTGGTGCATTACCTCTTTTGGGGAGCTATTTGCGCTATTTTGCTCTATGGACTGTATTCGGCATTGCCTCAGATATATGGAATTCCCACGTGTCTTACGATCCTGATACTGTACTATTGGAAGTTCTTTGACCAAACGGAATTCAAATTGGGGAAGCCATGGCACTGGCTTCGACGAGGGGGATACTGGCATTGGGTACACAGATACGCAAATCTAAGAGTGGTAAGGTTGGCGCTAGGATGAATCATGCTTTTGGAATGATCATTCTCTGCTTACGCGCAGATACGAAAAGCGAAATTGGACCCGGAGAAACCTCACGTGTTTTCGATCCACCCCCATGGGATTCTGATTCTTAGTAGAATAGC
Organism: Halocafeteria seosinensis; assembly: GCA_001687465.1. Classification (NCBI taxonomy): domain Eukaryota; class Bigyra; order Bicosoecida; genus Halocafeteria; species Halocafeteria seosinensis. The sequence continues at coordinate 166,608 of LVLI01000156.1, read as the reverse complement.
ATCCTACGGAGGAATATTTGAAAAGTTGTTCCCAGGCATGGAGTGGAGATGTGAGTTTTTTCAGGTTTTATGTTTCGTGCTTCTTTTCTTGATTTACCACTGATATACAATTGACTCGCTAGCCAGGTCTCGCTGCTACGCCAATATTCTATGTACCGTTATGTCGAGATTTTTCGATGTGGATGGGCGCGGTAGATGCAGGAAAGAAGACTGCTAATCGTGTCCTACAGTCTGGACGCAGTATCATGGTATACCCCGTACGTATTGTATCGTTCAGCATTTCTTCCTCAGTCATTTCCACGGCAACGATTTCCCATGCAGGGCGGCACACGTGAAATCTTTATGACTTCACCAAACTCACCAAAGGAGCAATTGGTACTCAAGGAACGTAAAGGCTTCGTCAAACTAGCACTTACTCATGGAGCGAACCTTGTAAGTGCGAACGTAGTGGACGAATTCACTTTCCACGGGGCAACAGATATTCCTCTTTGGTGTCACCATTCAGGTTCCATCTCTTGTTCTGGGTGAACATAAATGTTACAGTCGATACTTCTTCCCAGAGTGGCTAAAAGACTGGTTTCTCAAATATCTAAAGATGCCACTGCTGGCATTCTGGTACGTTCGTTTGAGCGCCTTACAAGTTCGAACCGGAACACTGATGTCATTCTTATGCAGGGGCAAGCTCGGGACACTTATGCCGCATGACTGTAATTTAACTGTCGTTTATGGAGAACCAATTCCGGTGGAGAAGAAGGAGTCCCCTTCGCAAGTAGGTGCTGACACGTTTTATCCAGGAACTTGCAATTACGATATGCATACGTAATCGCAGGAAGAAGTTGACGAACTTCATGCAAAGTATATTGACGCTTTGAAGTCCCTCCATAATGAGTATGCACCGTCTCATCCGGATAGCCATTTTCAGGAGTTAGAGATATCATGAACTGTTGTGTGTCGGGTTAATGGCTTTTCGAAGTGCCGCATATAAAACTGCAATGTAAACCTTCGTTCCATCGACGAGTATATCAGTTTAGCACTGTTAAGATTACGTGTCGTGCCTCAGAATGGCTATCGCTGGAAGTAACTTGTGGCGCATGCTGTAGACTTACCAGTGTTAGAATTCTTTACAGTACAACGCAACACGGACAATGTAAATAGTTACCGAAATCATACAGCAGTCCTAAACAAACCATGCTTATAAATGTTGTATAAACACGCAGGAAACGAACTGGGAAACCCTCCTGTTTATCTTCCTCGCGGTCGCCTTCAATCCACCGTACTTAACTGTCTAACCCGAAAATCAATTTGAATGTCCTCCGCAGATTGTTGCCAGCCCAAAATGTAATGTGAGCTCCGTGCCATGCATTGTGTCACATACATTCGAAATAAATAGATTTCTCATATGCTGATGTACCATTCAATGTGAGGCATGTATGTATATAGGTAGGCACGTGCGCATTTTGCCATAATAAAGCTCAGTAAAGCTGGCCAATTCCCATGAGCTCTGGAGCTAGGGGCGCTTCCGAAGCGACAACACGGTCTGGGAGAGCCAATGGAACCCCAAGAGCAGCCAGACAGGAGGAAGAGCAGGGCGTAGTCCCTGCTTCTTCTTCGGCGGCTACAGTTGGAAGGAAAAGGAATGGCAGCAACCACACTGGAGCAGCAGCAGCTGCAGCAGCTTCATCATCGACCAATGGAACCAACAAACGAGCACGGAGAAGATATGGAGGGCATGACACAGAGGCTGAAGAGGGATTCAGCTCGTATTCGGAGAATGTGTTATCAGATACCTTTCTCCGGTTCTTGCCTAGAAAGCCTGAGGACATTCCGACGAAAATTAAGACTGCGATAAGAAGGTTTGACGAATCCGTACGTCAAATGATGATAGCGCCCCACTGGTAGGGTAGTCGTGATCATCCCCTCTGTTTCCCAACATTGCAGGAGCACGACAGGATATTTTACAAGGTACTACGGCTATTTATGCTTCAGGGCATGTGTGGAAACAGGGTCATCAAACGAGAGGATTTGAGAAACATACTACCCACAACAACACTGATTCTGTAAGGTAGTTTGGTCTTCTGTTTCTTCATGGGACACGCATGGTAATTTGAGCGTTTTTTGTTCAGTCCCACGCTGCAAAGAACCAACTGGTACCTCAGAAACAAGTTTGGTATGGAGATAGTTCCACTTGTTGGTACACTAACAAGCGAGAGTACGTGTGCTTCGGTTCTCCAATGCTGAATCGATTCAAATTGTGTGAACAATTTCGCTCCAATCTACAGCTGCCGCTAGGGAGACGGAGCTTAGGAACCGTTTCTTGGAGAGCTACCAAGTAGTCATAGCGAATCGCGAAGATGACAATTTTCCGCCACCTCCGAGTGCTGAAGAGAGAGGGTATGTTGAGACAATCTGAACTGGCTCGCGTTTCGTCTTATGTTGAACCGATATTTTATGCCTTTTACGATCACCAGGGAGATTGCAAAAGAACTTCCTGCGTCTGAGTCTTCCAGAATGGCGTTGGCCTCGACAGTTTTGGCTATAATACTGCTCCAACACCAGCAATGCGCAACGAGTGGTAAGAACAGTGGTTTACGGAATCGTGTCACAATACGGTGTAAAGATGGTCGATTTCGCAGAAACAATCAAAGAGAAGCTCATTGAGATCGATAGTAGGTTTAACAAGAAAATTCATCCTGTCTTTGGCGAGTGGGAACCTCTTGTTTTTCGGCGTTTCTACGAAGAGTGGGTGCCGACATTCGTATATGACTGTTTACGCGAGGAGTTTACCCTACGTTTTCTCTTTGTACAGAGCATTGCTAGACCGCGGGACAATTGACAATGTGTTCTGGTATTACGTTGGGGCTCTTGCCCGCACTGAAATCGGCGTCCCGCACTTGTACGATTTCGCGAGTCGAATAGCAGAAAATAAGAATATGGATGCGGCAAAGATGCGTAACGCTTTGCGGATTGAATTCTTCAGATGTAGTGAAGAACAGTAGAACTTGTAGTCTAGAAGAGAAGCTTACAGGGCACACAGGACCAAGCTACCCATAAATTCCAATTGGGTGAGCGCTTGGAGAATTTTGCATCTCATAGGCTTCGCGTGTGCTATGAATACATTCGACTGCTTTTTTTCACTTTGCTTTCTATGTGATCATCGTGAATTCTTCCCCGGGTCGCTACATTCATGTACATAGGCTCTGCCCAAAATTATTGATAGGGAGGCAGAAGTAGTTCCATAGTACCTTTTGGTTTGGTTGTGCGTATACAGATGGTCCGTCGATCGGGGGTCTAACTCTCGCCCATGTAAAGCTCAACGTATGGTAGTTAATTGTATGTGCTTGCTTTCAATTCAAAATTGAAAGCTACAAAACCGTCGACAACTTCGCCAAGAACTTCCGTCAAGGAGACTTCGCTGACAGACGAATCGCTGTCACGCACCAACTCGACAAACATTTCTTTCACTTGAAGTTGGGTACGACCGTTTGCCAGCATTGCTCGTGCATGACGGCCGGCATGCGTCCACTGAGGGCTACCGTGTTCACTTTATGACATCATGTGGTAGTTGTGAATGCGCAGCTATTGGAATGGTATACGATACTTGGGCGGCAGGTTTTGAAGCCGTCTGTGGTTGAGGAAAGCTCTGGAACACTGCCATTTGAATCCTTGCGGCGGCGTTTTTGCGGTCGGATTATCCGTATCTATACAATGCTTGATCTCATGAACACCAAGTGTATCAGGTGATAGGCTACATTGTCTCTTGAGCTACTCCAAGGGTCTACAGAATGCCCGGCGAAACTACTACGAGTCCCCAGACAACCGCATCTGTTCAGTGCAATTCCTCCCAGATGTCGAAATCCAATACGAGCTCCACAAAGGCGACTGTGGGTGCCACAGAGCCTAATCTGGTACAACCGCATCAGCCGAGTGCATGCTCATCATCGTCATCGACGTCGTCCAAGGCAGACAATGAGGAAAGTAATCAAATACTCAATGAAGGAACCGATTCGACCGTCCCGAAAACGGACGAAGATGATACGCCAAGTCCGTTGGCTGGCATTACCGACGATAACAGAGTCGATGAGAGTCCGCGCCTGGAAGCAGACCGAACGACACCTGTTAAACTTTCCAAATCAGACGCGCAAGCGACGGACCGCGGCGCGAAGAAAGCCACGACCAAGTCTACCCCTGTAAGTTGGAGCCAATGGTTCTTCGCTCTGGCATCCGGTGTGCAACTGCTATCTTTGTGTGTAATGCAGATTCGCGATGCCATCATCGCAGTGAACAGTCCCGAACCTGATGTAGCCTTCGACGGTATTTGTACCATTGTGGAGGCATTAAACAGAATAGTCTCCGGGGAATCATGTTCGGCAGGTGATTCGAGCACTACGGGCGAAGACCAAGATAATAGAGAATTCAGTGTTTTTCAGGTCCGACGTATTCTTCTGGACAGTGATATTTCTTTGCGTGTGTGTGGAGTCCTTCACGCGTTGAAAGACGGGTCACTTCGAGGCGCCATGGAAGCCTTGCCTACTATGGCTGCAAAATGCTTAAGTCTTTTAATGGAGGGAAAGTGTAAGTCGAAATCCGATGCTTAATTGGAACGTACAATCTGTAAAGGTGAAATAACTGACCTGGCGGAGTGCAGGCTGTAGTATCGTTGAAGTAGCGAAAGACATGGACGTGAGGGCCTTACTGTCTTTGGCGAAATCTCGAGACTATAGGAAAGACCTTTGCCTTGCTTTAGGCCCCGCACTCGTGTTCTTATGTCCATATGGTAAGTGCAGCTTATGAAACACGACAGATTTTGCAGTGAGCTATCAAGCGAATGCAGATCGGAATAACGTGTTGTCCGGTAGGCTTTGTGGCGGACTACGAGTAGCAAGCTCTGCACTTGAAGCTATAATCTGCTACCACTGTACTCCATGGAAGGCTAGAGCTACTCTTGAACTTCTCAACAACTTTATTGGGGACAGCGGTAAGCTACCATCATATGTTATTTGCCTCATATGTGTAGACATTTCATAACCATTTCTATGATGCAGCAATTAACGTGAAAACGTTTGTAAAGTCCTCATGGGAGTCTTTCTTCTCTGTTCTCGAGAACCTTCAAAGTTGGTTGGTGCCCTCAGAGAGGTCGAAACCGACAGGTACCCCAGATCGTTTGGACGGTTTTGAGCGACTGTCCGCTGAAGCCGTCTTCTATGCGCTACAAATATGCAGTAAAGTGTTCAAGAATACTGCAATATCTTCTAAACTCGACAATCGTGTTATCTTCCCATTGATGACAGCTATGAAGAAGTTCAGCCTTTTTCCTGACATCGTTTCCGAATTAATTAAGAGTCTACTGCTGCTTTCTCAGTTTACGTCTTTTTGCAAAGATATGTGGTCTCAGCAGGTATTTAGTCGTACATGGAAAATCCTTTCATTTTATGTTGATTTACACATTGGAGAAGAACATACCGGTGAGAAGGACACCACTTCAATTGTTTGCTCTACGGATAACCAAGTAGTTCTCCTCTATCGAGTGGGGCCTGCCAATGAATCACTAAGTCTGCTACATGATGAAGTTGTGCAAAATACGATTTCACTCATGTGGCGTCTTCTGTCTGCCCGCCATGCGGGAGACGCTGAAGAAAGACTCTCAGGAGCCATTCCCGCCTCGTCAAAACTTCTTGCCTCGCGGGGACTCTATTCTCCTGGACCGGGAAACCTGGACCTAAATCTAGCTTGCACATGGAAACTTCCCTCGGACAGGTTTCTTACTGGGTTTCATTACGAACTATTGAGACGACAAAAAGTTGCTGCTACAAGCCGAACGCTCGCTGTATCTAGTAAAGGAAAATTACCATGGGACTGGACTCTCCTCTGGCCAGTTCTTCACTTACCGTCTTCCATCAAATGCCAGTGGCACCAATGGGATTCTTTGAGGAGGTTATATTCGTTTGCAAATGAGATGTTGCGTCCCTCGACCTTCGCCACTGGTACTTCTGAGGATAGCCGTCCAACTCTAACTGACGCACTGTCGCTAGTGTCTCCCTCAGGATATATCGAGGATCTCGCCGAACCAAATCTTTGGAAAATGACGTTTTCTTTTTACTCTCAAATTTGTGAGCCGAGCTATCCTAAATCTGATTTGAAGTTTCGCCAATTCGGAAGGAAGCCGGTCTCCTTACAGAAGGATGATCCGTGGAAGGGAAGCGCACGTCGTTTCCCTGCGTCGACGGACTCCGATGTCGTAGTGTCGGCTAAGAAGTGTATTCCTTTGATTTCTAAGCTGAATAAGCAATGGAACAGAGCTCAACTTAGGGGAGAAACTGATGGTGGAGACAACATCAGCGCCACACAAGAAGGTACACCAGCGGATCCGGACGCCGGATCAGGGATACTCACGGACAATGATGGCTCGAAGAGAGGTCAGAAGAAAGGATTAGCGAAGAGTAAGGCAAAAAAGACGTCGTCATCTTCGAAGTCGAATTCTGTAAAACCGAAAAGTGGTAAACGCAAGAAGAAAATCGTGAAGAGAAAGAAGCGGAAATCGGTGTCCATCGAAATATTTGTCCCTGGTGAAACTCAACCACGTACGTATAACTCGGATGAAGGAGTCAGCGCTGCTCAGGATGAAGAGACCGGCCACGACAATGAGGACGATTTCGATGAGGATCGCAATGCTGCAGATGCAAAGTCTGGCCCCTCTTGCGAGGGTAATGAAGCGAGCGCTGAAGTCGTTCGGGAAGCCGAGCAGGTTATGAGTGCCGAAACCCGATCATACTCCCAGTGTACCCAATTCGGTGGGGAGTGCTTCCAAGAATTTCCGGAGAGTGCCAACCCTATACGAAGAACTTCCAGTTTGAATGAGAGACTTTCTACCATGCATTCGGAATCAGGAAGGTTTGGGGTGGATACTGAGCAAAGCAGTCATTTGGTACACTCCATTCGAGATAAAATCCTTCTTGGCAGACGTTCAAGAAGTGTAGCGACGAAATTATCGGAAAGTTTCGAGCTATCAGATATAGAGACCGAAGCAGCTAGTGCAAGAAGGAGTGAAGCGGATAGCGCTAGCTATTATGAAAAAGATGTTGAAGAAACAAACGATCTGATTGGACGTCCTACGTACAACGCGGGTAAAGAGTCCTGGACTTCTACTCTTGAATGGTTTCCAGAGTACCAAGCCGCCGTTTATTTGGACTGTGTACGACGCCTCTGCTGGTCCCTTTCTTGTAAGCATGTTACGAACGTAAGAAGACGAAAGTGCATGGATAGTGAACGCGAAGTGCATGAAGCTTTGGAAATGTATGATCGTTTGTGGAAACGGGTATGGGACGACCCAATTTCTCTTCTCAAAAGTAACACCTCCCCCACTGGAGAGACCTTCGATCCAATGGACCAGGGGTCATGTGGACAGTGGGAGTATGGATCACTGAAAGATAGCCTACTCCTGCTGCTTCCACATTTGAAGGAGTCAGTTGATCTGGAGAGTCTGCAAAACGGGATAGTTTCGTCAGATATCTGGAAGCCTGTTGGTATCGTGGACGATATTGGGGGTAATGGTAGCAAGAGCAAATACAGCATTGGGTATTGGCCTATTGGTTTGGATCTCCTGAAAAGCCATATAACCTATGCATTTCCTCATGTATCTTCCGATATCGTAGTTTTTCGTACGACGAGCGACAGTTGCTTGAGCATTGTAAGACAACCAGCAGGCATATACTCTGTGGATGCTTGGAAACTGCGTAATGACCAGATCCCAACGGTACTTCACACATGTTGTCTTCTACCAGAAGAACCGATGACATTACTGTCTTCCGATTTACGATCTCGTTTGTCGCAGCAGTACATGATACGGGCTTTAGCGCGTGTAGCGACTCTTGCTCGCGATTTGCAACTTATGGAGCAGTATGATGGGCAGGTCACTGTTATTGAGAATTCTCAAAATTCAGGTGATGAATATGATGAGCTGAAGGCAAGGATTTCGGGGAAAGCAGATACTACGTTTGGAGTGGTCTGTTACGACCTCTACAATCAAGATAACGAGAACTCTGCTGCTGAAGCGGAATCTTTAGCCTTGCCTGTACAAGCTTTACCTGGTCGTCACGTGGCACGTAAGTACGAGAAGATGGGTGAGGAGACTCCGGTTTCCACCAGTGAGGAGTTGCAGGAGCGTCTAGCAGAGGCTGAAACTCCTCGCACATATTCACTGTCATCGTCGGTAAAAACAGAGCAGGCGTCTGCCACCACCTCCCATCTTGATAGCCCCGGTCTGTGGCCAAGTGCGTCGAGGATCGGTCTAAATCTCAGACAGTGCCTACAAGAAGGAGTTGTGGAGGCAAACCGTTTCAAGAACAACGAAATGGCCCCGTCATTAGAGTTTGAATCGCGCTTTGAATCTGGCAATCTTAGAAGCGCCGTCCGAGTTGGACCGCGAGAGTATGAACTACTACTGGAACCCGATACGAACACGACTGGTCACACGCAGTGGTTCTTTTTCCGAGTTACTGGCATGGAAACTAGTAATGGTAACGATGCTCCCATTTATACATTCCACATAGTTAACCTTGAGAAAGGCGGAAGTAGTTTTAATGACGGAATGAGGCCTTTGGTATTCGTGGACGGAACAGACGGGGAAACACAACAACTTGAATCGAGTAGGTTCTGGCCAAGACCGCCAGCAGGTGTGGGATGGAAGCGGCTAGGTTTTGATATTGTGTACTACTCCAATCAATTTGCTAAGCAGAAGCGAGAAGTAGGGGTAACCGAAGATGCGTCGGAAGGGGCTCCTTCTGAGGACCTGGAAACTCAACATCTCTACACGGAGAGTTGGCGCGTCCAATTTCCGCCTGAGACTACACACGCGTTCTTCGCTTACTGTTACCCTTACACCTATACAGACCTGAGTTTTGACACATTGAGATGGCAGCATCGGGCCTTGCGACTTGCCAACAGTGTACATGTGCCTGTTGAGGAACATCCTCTTGATTCCTGTGAGGGTTTACCTTCCAGTCTTGTGTTACCAGTGTTTCGTCGTATGTGTGGTGCCGGTGCTGACAAGAACGGTGTACAAACTATGGCAAGTTACAATCTCTTCTGCACCGATAAGCACAAGGAAGATCAACTTCACCCTTCCCAGCATTGCACGCTCCCGCTTCCTCAAGTCCGCGAGCTCGGAAAGGAAGAAAATGGTACTAAACACCCCCCACAATTCTTGGGACTTCACGGTTCGTTATTCAGTTCCTCAATATTTTGTCGGAGTGTCCTTTGCCATACTTTGGCAGGCAATCCCGTGCCGTTATTCACTATCACAGATTTTCCTTCAGGACTTCCTGATGGAGGTATCCGCCGTTCAGAGCCTTTTGAGGAGTCCCCTAGATGCAAAGTTGTTCCAATGCAACTGTCGCGCATTCCGACCAGGAAGAAACCGGTCCCTCCAAACTCCTTGCTGCATGCTCGCCCTTACATTATTCTATCAGCGCGGGTACATCCCGGCGAGAGCAACGCTTCTTGGATGATGCGGGGAGTATTAGATTTCCTCACATCTTCTGCTCCGATTGCATCCCGCCTTCGTTCGCGGTGTATCATCAAAGTAGTACCGTTTTTGAATCCGGATGGAGTGATCAATGGGCATCACCGAACGAATTTGGCAGGACTCGACCTGAATCGTAATTGGAGTGAACCAAGCATCGAGCAGGTCCCACCAGTTTGGAATTTGAAGCAACTTATTGAAACTTGCCAAAATACGTCTAATGTTATCCTATACTGTGATTTCCATGGCCACTCTAGAAAGAAGAATATTTTTATGTTCGGGTGCGAACCATCCTCAGCCTCCGCTTACAGCAAGGACCCGTTAAGTAAACCAAAAGTGGACAAACCCTCCTTACAGGGTTGGACGTCGAAGCTGTTTCCGCGCCTACTGGCCCGAAGAGCTTGCAACTTTTCGTCCAACAACTGCTCGTTTAAAGTTCAAAAGTCGAAGTCGGACTGTTCGCGAGTTGCCGTATGGCGGGACATTCCGCTCGTAAACAGCTACACGATAGAGGCATCGTTTGCAGGTGCTGACCAAGGAGCCAACGCCCACAATCATTTCCAAACAAGGGATTTTGAAGAGTTGGGGCACCATTTCTGTGAAGCCCTTGACGATTTATTGGAGTACTATCACGAGCAACCGGATCGCGCAGCCGACGGAGGTGCCGTTCCTCGTGTTCCAAATTTTCCTTATCCAATTGAACAGCTAGTGTCCATACCACCGTTCCAGAATGCTGCGAAAGAAGAGACGACTTCAGGGTCTGAAGAATCTCCCCGAGCAGAGGAAACCAGTGCTTGTGCCCTAGAATGGTTAGCCCCTCCACCTTTTCACATCGGCTTCTCATCTGGAGCTGGTGATGAAAAGAATGGCAACGACGATACCCTCGAGGAATCATACGAAGATGCCGAAGGTGATGACGAGGAGGTTGCTGAAGCCTTCTCCCCGAATCCTGTCATCCAAACAGCCCATAACCTTGCCCCATTGAATTTGATGGGAACTTCGACTGCGTCTCACATACGCACAGAAGTTAACAGATTGAGCATTGAGCATACTCCGCGAGAACCGAAGAAGGGGAGCACGAAAAATAGATCGAAGTCAACCCCCTCGGCAAAGGCTGGATCCCGTCCCCAGAAAGGCAAGAAAAAGAGCTAGGACAGTCGGGAGGACTCGGCAGTTAGAAGAATGGAAATGGAAGCTGCTGAGTAATCAACCGCAAGTGCTCGCCAATTTTGCTAACGATACTTTACCACACAGTAGGATGTGCTAGTGTCGTGTATTAATACGTCCCTCGATCTGTAAATTGACATGATGCATTGTACATACACAACACCGGTATAATGCCGGGGGAGTCCGAAAAAAGTTTGTTCATTACAAAACTTTAGATGTCACTTTTGAGATACGACTGTATTTTTCCTCACCGCAATTTAAGTTTATGGTCGCTATGGACTCTTGTACTTGAACGGTAAAGTTGTGTGATTTATCGTGATTGGGAAGTAGCGCGAAGGTTCCTCCGTGATTCAGTATGGGCAGGTAGCCACACCTCGTAGTCATAATCACACGTATCCTGCAAATGACTGGGACAATCAATAGCGCCAAAAGATTTGTTGATGCAAATCTCTATCACATCTATATCGTTTTCTCCTTGGCATTGCAGGACCGTCCTGACGTTGAATTCGTTCTTTAGGGCATTCACGATATCGTCATACTGCAATAACGGAGCAAAACATTACAGAAGAAGACAACGTCGGTCATTCTCTGTTACAAATCCTTACTTTGTATCCGTGATCATTGGTGGGGGTGATGTTGGCCGCCTGGAACGCATTGAGGGGATCATACTGGTTTCGAAGTTGTAGGGCTTTCTTGAAGTAGTCCAGCTGTCCATCCAGGCTACTAATGTTTGCGACAGCACAGGTTCCATGCTGCATCGCAGATAGTTCAGATATCCAGTGCACACCTTGTATCGAATACTCCCTATACACCACCATCCTTACCTTGGACCATTCATGCTCCCAGAAGTCGTCATTGCACGAGTCGCCCTCGCATTTCAACGACGGCCAGTACTTATCCAGTTGATCTTCTATCGGTTTCAATTTGTCCGGATCGAATTGTGACCCCTCACAATTGCATGGATAATCCCCGTTGAAATCATTGGGCCATACACCTGCACAAGCCCCACATCGAGGTAGTAATACTTCCACGTGTTTAGTCCCTAGGGTCACCCAGGAACATTCATTCCACACAGGACTAACGACAGACAGACCCTCTCCACCCACGAGATAAGGAGCGAAAATGCACCACTAACTGCACCTAATGTGGTGGACACGTACCGTGTAGAGTGAAATAGTCATTGCTTGAGTCCTTATGGAAAGACTTGGCCGCAGTTGGAGGCCATTGCTCCACGATAGCCATGTAATCGAAGTCCGTACCAGAGCAACCACCTTCGGCCTGCGTTCCTACAAAGGCTAGCACTGCCAATGTGGCGGTGAGTACCGTCATACCCTTGGATGAGCCCCCGAAGCGCATGTTTTACAGACTTGGCGGAGCTTCAACAAGGAGATCAAACCACGCGCCTGAATGAGAAGCTAAGGTATTCTCACAGCACAGTGGTCGATACACAATAACGATCTGATACACTTTTATTTTTATTTTTCCAATCTACAATTCGGAAGCTTTACCTGTACAATGCATGGCTGGCTATATTCCGTGTACAAATGAGGTTCAGAGTGAAAGCTATGTTTGCTTCGTCACTATGGCGCGATGGCGCTTTGATTGACGAAAACGTGATATTTTCATAGTTTCTTTTGTCATGGCTTCTTGCATCGATTTGTGCAATTTATCCCCGCTCGATTCAAAATGAGTGTACCTGCAATGGCTGCAGACTACGACAACAATTTGAAGCAACTGGCCCGCGTCACTGGAAGTCCATCGGGTTGTAGCACAGTATTACCTATGGTATGAGGATGTATTGGCGGACACGAGGCGAGGTTTTGTTGTTGGGGTGCATATGGTCTCCACTACCATTCCATTCTTTCTAATGGTTCTGAGACGACTGGGTGTTGTTGCTGGCGCAATTCCGAAGGGTTCCCGCTTGTAAGTGGATTTAAAGAGACGTTCCCCGCTGTCCTATTTGGGGAAAATGAGGAGAAGGGAGGTCGAACCCTTTTGGCCGACAAGCAAAAGCGCTGCCAATTCTTGGACTCGATAAAAGACGCTCACAAGGATGTGATCGTGGTCGACATTGGCGGCTACTTTGCTCCTTATTTTGGAGGAGCTGAGGAGCTATAACATTGGGCGAGTTGTTGAAGACACTGAGAACGGATACGTCGAATACGAGAAGGTTTTGGAACACGTAGAAGACCCTGCCTCGATTCCTCATGTCATTTCTGTTGCACGTTCTCTAATCAAGGCTTCTGAAGACTACAATGTCGGACGTGCTGTTGTGGGGGCTGTGGATGGTTAACTCCCTCCTCAACCTACAGCACATTATAGTAATTCCGCAAGAGCAGGAAAGGCTCCGTTACTTACCTTCATTTGAGTTCGTTTCTTCTCCACAGCTCACACAGGAATTGCGGGCTCAGTTATTACAACAGCATGATACCGACCAACGCTCAAAGGTATGTACCACATCGTTTTGAATACACTACACATTACCATGGTGCACTTGTAGTGTACGCTCCATTCCACTTCCTTCGATTCAGCAGTCCGTGCGAGTTGTACGCTTCCACGTTAAGTGACGGGTTCAAACAACACTACTGGTACCGGTCCCGCGAGTTGAAGCTCTTCCGACGAAGTCGCACGGTACAGTCCAAGTCCTGTTAGGTTTTCTGCCAAAATAAGTCCACGACGTAGGATTGATACCAACATTGTCCGGGAGTCTTTGCTTGAATTTGTACACAGCCGTCCGTAATCGGAACTGGTGAAATACTGTACCAGGAGAGGGAAATAATTACCTGCGACTGATCCCCGGCGTACGTCGCAGGCGAGTAACGCGCCAAAAACCACCGTTTGAGCGCATAGCTCTCTGCTCTGGTGTGTACCTCCGTTTCCGTAATCATGTGGTGTCTATGATCCCACGCACACAAGTAGACGATGACCCTTCTTTAGTGGAGCGCAAAGAGAGTGAGTGAAGCAGAGAGACTGTCGGCTCACAATAACCATGGCGACCCTCAGGAATTCCAAGAGCGACCATTCACTGGTAAGGAGTGGAAGTTCAGTAAATCTGTGGGAGGAAGAGGAGGCGGCAGAAAATACACGAATCGTAGAGCAGGAACCGGAATTTGACCGGGCTCTCAAAGCTCTATCGGAATGGACATTGGACCACGTGAAACATTTATCGAAAAACCTCCAATCCCAACTGGAACTGGCGAAGCAGTACCATGTATCCCTCACGAAAATAAGTCGAGCGAAGTTCGTCGACCTCTTTGGTAAACCGATAGAGTCTATCATGAGGTCGGACCGATCGTTTATGATACTGCCGTTGAGCGTCTACACGTTGGTGGACCCGGAACAAAGCAACAGGGTACGAATTGGAAAGGTAAGTCAAACTGCTCAAACCCGACGAGAATGGATCTTGACCTCGATTTAAGAGTGAATTGGAATATGAATGAAATGCAGATTTTATTGGCAATACTGTTGGCAGGAAATAATGACTACGAAGGTTGCGAGGGGACATGTTTCAAACTGTACGGCGTACGGGAACTAAACCTCTCAGAAGAAAGATCAAGAACGTTAGTTGAGGATGTTTTGCGAACAGCGGAAGACTTGCAAAAGCAGAGAGACTCGTTTGATGACAAGTATCTCAACACAAAGATAGAGGAGCTGCGGTATGCCTCTAGGAATCCACAAAACAGTAAATGCCCGGAAGAGGTGTTGACCCCTTTCCGAACCATGGTTAGACGGCTTCGTAGGTTACTTCACAGCGAAGGAAGCGGGCATGGAACGGAAGACGGTTCGCAAAATCAGGTAATGCTCCAACTCCGTTGTGTTAGAAGTTAACTTAGCGGCTGATTCAACTCCTCTTGTCTCGACGCAGGGCACCAATGCCAAAAGAGTGAACTCGAAGCACCATATGAAATCAAAACGAAGCGCTGATTCTATGCTAAAGTTCCTGAAGGAAGTGGAGCGAAATGGTAAACGCAAGAACAAGGCCACTTCATCACAAGCTTGGAGAAGAATTCGAGCAGCTGCTCTTTACGCCCTCGCCACCGAAAGACAATTTGAACACTTCCTTACACATGAAGCTACACTCCAGGAAGCAGCTATCAAGGGCATGCATCCCGGGAAAAAAGCGGAGCTTCCAGCTGCAACTCGAAAGCGGTTACATAATCGTCCAGAGCAACAGGAGGCCAACTCCGCAGAGCAAACAAATTATCTGAAGAATTTGCCGGAGGCTGCTGAAAAGAGTGAACACACACCGGATCCTGAAACCCCTGAAGGAAAATTGGCGGCGCTTGTGCGACAGTGGAGCGCAATGAGTGCGAGCGAGATAAATTCTGTCGTTGCAACGAAACAGGAAGAACTTCTCGCTTACTTGGCAACCACCGGCATACAACCATTGATATCGTCCGTCCCCCTTCCCAAAGTTGATCCGATCAGAACCCAGAGTCGTTCTATGGCAGGAGGTGGGCGGAACACTGTGTCTACGTCGCAGCTTCCTAATGGGTCAAGTATGTCCAGGACACACAGCCGCGTTACCTCAGCTAAATCATCTCCAGCGAAGTATCATAGCACAACTAAAACCATTTCTCGGACTAAACAGACAGCATCGGCTCCACTTCTGCCGCGCCGACAAACAGGAACCGCTGCAACTCGTAAGGGTGGCGTGCTTGACGACCAGGAACCGTTCCGACAACATAGAGGACAAATCTGGGAAGCACTTTCCGCAAGGCAGCATACCCCGGCCCTGAGAAGGCACTCAGCAGCCAGGCATGATAGTTCTAGTCCGACTTTGCCTCCTAAAAGCACCTCACGGTCGCAGGGCCGGATTTCCACTGCGGGCATGCAAAATCCCATCTGACCTGTTTTCTCTCACCCTTTGTACAGATTTATTAACGCATTACGTAATGAAATCAATTGCAATTGATCGGAAACTAAATTCGCTTATAGCGAGAGTCAGTACACCTTCGTTAGAGCTTGTTTATTCCATGGACAACCGCTTGAGGAATCGAAGCATTTTCGCACTAAAGGGGCTAGAATCAGCTATTCCCGGCATGCTTGTTCGCTCCATCTCTTCAATGTACTCTACACTTGGACGCAGTGCAGTCGAAAATTGTGCATGCATATACCACATCCAAATCGCGTTTTCTAGCGCAAATTTGATATTCCCGAAACTTGATAGAGCTCTTAACTGGGCCCTTGCCAGACTATGCCTCATTCCGCTGAGTTCATCGGCAGGGTCTTCATTAGCCAGTCCACCGTCGAGTTGAAAGCTCACCACTATACTCACAGAAGCATGACTACGTCCCTGGTAGGAGCCCTTTCTGCCAGACAATCTCTGACGGATGTTGCTGAGACTGTTAGTACTATTCATTACTTCCGCGACGACGTCAAGTTGAGCTCTGGTTGATGCCATACGATTCAATGCGATGCCCAACTGCTGCACGCTTCGAGCCAACACCTCCAAGGAGACACTACCGTGAGGAGTAGTATCTTCAGATTGTTTTGGTTGTTTGCGTAAAAAAACCGGTTCATGCAACGTGGTGGACAAGCCTACTGCGCTCTTATGTGACCCCCTTTCCGAAGAGACTACCCGGATATACCAAAGCAAACGAGCAAAAAGTTTTTCGACGCATGTGACGATGACGTTAGCATACTGAGTCTGAACAATGCCACCGTGGGTGACAAACCGTAGCATTCGCCGAGACAGAACTTCCTCGGAATAAGTCATTGGTTTTAGTGAGTACCACCACGTTTCTCCGTATTCCTGTGCTAGCACATTGGTGACCTCCGAAGACCACAATCCAATACCCCCACTTTGATAGACATAGTATCGCATCTTTGATAGCGCGGTTCCTGTCCGTGTTTGAAGCGCTAGTTCGGTGTTCTGCTGTGGCGCCGAAGACGTACTTAAAGGACCATAACTGTCCAAATCGGCCCTAGGATTTTCGCCCGCTCCGTGAAGATTGCCTAATGGATCATCGTACGCAAACGACGCGGATTTCGGTTGGGACACGTATTTACGAATAAGCGCAAGCATATATGGACGAAAACCTGACTCGTCCACCAGACATGTAGAGTCCACCTTGGAAGTATCTCTCGACAACAGTAGGCTGAGCAATTCCACCACAAGCGTCCCAAGTTTGACAGAAAAGACCGAAGTTTGCAGCAGTGTTGCCAAATGCAAAAACGTTGTAAGCAGGCCCTTATGGTTAAGGACAAACACGTTCACTTGCTCCGTTAGTTGGTTATCGTAAGGTCGCATATACATGACATTAATTATGATACTCAATATCCGAGATATCCTAGGGAACAGTTTTTCGGCAATGAGAGCACTACTTCGAGCAGGGACCAACTCGTCCACTATCCCACTCGCTTCTTGGGATGCTTCGTCTAGACACAGCAGTTGGTCTATGGTTGCCAACAAGTTTGCACAGAGCAAGACCGAGCAAGAAGTCACAGACTGACTGCACAAAAGAATAACATCAAGAAGACTGTTGATTGCTTCTGTGACTGCAACCGCATTCGAGCTCCTTTCATCACCTTCATCCGACACTTCACGATTCTCGAACAAGTCGAGGTGGCTCAATGATTCCAATAAAGTTTTCATAGTACCGGCTTGTCCTATGATCTGCAATGCTGTCGTCCTTTCCACGTTCCGCTCACTGTGTAGTATCATACTGAGGAGATGCGCAGCAGGAACTCTCCAAAAGAAGTCACTGTGAGACACATCCTGTACTAGTTGATGAAGCAACCCCTCTTGGTTTCGGTCCAAAGCTGTAAGAACAGTCTGTCGGTATCCACTAATTGACTCTAATAGCTCGGTTACGGAGCCATCCAAGGTTTCATCGAGGTTCCCATAAATGGGGTGAGTAACTGTATCCACGTTGATAGAGAGGTCAAGACCAACTCCCCTATGTTCATGAAACAGTACATCGTTGACACAATCGGTGAGGTTGTTTGAGAATGGGAAAATGAATTCTTCCCCGTCATTGGCTCCCTCCAAATGAGTACCGCGTGGTGTCTGCTGCTCTTGCGCAGATATGTCCCAGGACGCATGACCAAGACATAGACGAAGGATATTCATGAGTGATAGGTAGAGCTTTGCTCGATATTTTGCCGAAGTTCTATGGTGCTGCACCTTATTGGGTTCACCGGAGGGCCCATCAACTATGGTTTTATCAGTGGGACCTGAGTTCAGCTTAGCCTTTCGGCATACTTCACGTACCAACGAGGCTACAAACGAATGACAATCTTCCTCGGAGAACGGAGGTAGTACCAGCGACTTTTGTGGTGAAGACTGAAGGAAGGTCCCACCCTCTGATCTGAGTGACACCTCTCGCACATACTTTGACAAAAACAAAATTGCTTCGGCGAAGCGTTCCAACAGCTGCGACGAGGAGAAGTGACGCTCTTGCAGTATTGTCAGAATGTGAAACATCAAGTCACGAGCGGGTTGTACTTTCTTCCTCCGCGAAAGTTTCATGATTTCAGCTGAATTCATAAACCCAGAAAAAAGACAACAGACGGAGCGAAGCCAGCCTTTCAGCAGCTCCTCCGAGGAGTTGCAAGCGACAGTGAAGTCGTTCAGCTCGCGTACCCATTTGACGGTGTTAGACCCACTGCCCGGTTCGCGTTCCAGCAAATTCCTGACTATATTTAAATCATAAACGTAAGAGTCGTCACGATTGTTGACACGATAGCCAATATGTGGGTGGTCAGCTAGCAGTGCGGCATATCTGGTTAAAACGTTACTTCCCTCCTCCGAGGGATTTGTCGGAGACTGATACTGGAACGAACCTAACTCTAGGAGGTTCAAGAGCACTTGTAAGTAAAAACGATGTTCGCCTTTTGCAGTAACTGCATTCAGCGCATCCTCAAATATTTTTTCCTGCATTCCATTGTCCCCCTGCGCTAGCTTTAGCTCCAGAGCACATCCATTGAGCACAGCAGCGATTGTATTCTGGAACGCCGCCACTCTTTCAGCTCTTGCTGAGATGTCGCTCTCGTCATGATGCTCTTTTTCTACCCTTTCGGACAGCTCGGCACAGTCCCACTGGGAGAGCGCAGTGTCCATCGGTGTTTCAAACGGAAACGACAATCTATTTAGCAAGCGTAAAAAAAAGAAGCGACCATGGACTTCATCTCTTTCGAGTATCCTCAAGTGCCGCCTCAACATAGACAGCATCGCAGCAGAGGTCTCTTTCCATTTTGCGAGATTTAAAATAATCGAAACAGCAGCCTCAGTAACTTGCGGTCTCGAGAAATAAAGAGCAGGCATGTCTAAGAGCTTGATGATCTTCTGCAAGCATGACATATGCCGATGTTCGCTGGAAAACCCCAAAAGGAACTTTGCCAAAGGAGGGCACGGGTTATTCACGGAGGGGGACACACAAACCTCAACAAAGGTACATAGAAAGCTTAGTACTGTTAATCTTGCCTGCCGAGCGGCCAAGGTTATAGATACTTCTGGTACGTTTTCCCCAGCGCTGGACGGCCCAATACGCGCGTACTTCCCAGAGCTTTGTAACAAATCAAGCAGAAATTGAGCCCCTCTGAGACCAAAAAACGTATGGCCAGTCCTCTCGATACAGCTCAACATATCTACACCAATTCCAAAGTCGACCTCGCCGCAGAGTGGGATCTTGCCTTTCCTTCCCGATCCAGTGTCCACTCCGTTTAACCAAACCTCATCAGAATCTTCATCATCAAGAAAAAAGTCTTGTTGGCCCATTATGGCGTCTAATGAGGTATCTGTACCCGCTGCTCCTTCTACTGTCAACCTCCCCTTGCTTTGCGACGCTGCTAGGCGCATTCGCTCGCTCAACCCAGCCAATAGAACGTCTTGCATTCCATGAGTATGATCCTCACTTTGAATGAGAGAAGCAATGCCCGAAATAATTGAACCTTGAGACAAGGGACCGTAAACACCATGATCTACGTGCTCAATAGAGTCCATGTTCCCAAGTCGTTTCATACACAAGGGTTCTAGGTCATGAGATTCTAGCTGAGACCATACGTTTTCCAGAGAAATGGTAGCTGTCTCTCCGGTAACCATCCTGTGCACCAGCCTTGTAGCAATATAGCTGACCCTACTATCGAAGAAGTGGGGATACGCCATATACCTCATGATGGTTGGGATTCCACGGATGCGTTCGATTAATGTCGATGTATGCCGAGGAGGAACACCTTGAGAGAGGTCATTATCGTTTATATCCATACCCCTTACGCTCGCAACGAAGACGGTGTCCTTAAATGATAATGATTCCATGATACTCAGAGACAAAAGTACGCATCGCTCACGCCACCAGCACTCATCGTCACTGAAAGCACCGCTATCTTCCTCCTGGGCCAATGTCGGCCAGCGACCATCTCCTGTCAAAGAGGAACCTCCGCGAAAGAAGTGATCGAGCTTGGCCAAAGCACGCACTTCGGCTTGCGCTTCCGCGGAGCTCCATTTCGCTGGGACAGAGCGTCCAGACTCTGCCGTGCCTGCAGCAGTGGTCAACGCAGCATCAAATGCATCAAGCTCAAGTTCGGTATAGTCGACACCAGAAAATGCGCGACCGTCCGTAAACCTATTGAAAGAATCGCGTAGTCTCTGTTCCCACTGGGGTCGCAGTTGCTCGAGACGCCTTTCCTCGAGACCGGCAGCACCATTCCCGTATGACAGCAAAAAGAATAAAAACTCGAACAGATCTCCCCCTGAGAGCAAGCGGTACATTAATTCATACGCTGTATTCTTGCGGGAAAAAGCAAACGGGCGGCTCTCTTCCGGATCAGTGAAGCCAGAAGCGGAAGTGGGCTGTTTCGTTTCTGGCTGGTATGACCGAAGAAGATCATGTATCAAGGATAATGAGCAAGCCGCAATCTTCCACGGGGCGACCCTACCTAATTGGCCATCACTTCTGGGTTTTCTAAACGCCTTTAACAAAATCTCATCGACGACGACCTGGATATAAGACTGTGCCGCTAACCTACTATCTTCCACCAAGCTGGGTTCAAGGTGTTCAAAGTACGTCTTCCCATGAAGCAGGGACCTCAAAAGCGACACAAACCCCACCGAGATGGCGTAATTATGTTCTTGGGGTTCGACTAATGTAATGTCTCCCAGAAGCTTCATTTTGCGGCGACCTCGTTGGTTCAATAGTGGCACAAGGTTTCTAGTTAGCAGTTCCTTCCAAATTGCTTCGGCATAAGTCTTTTCTCGGGCAAACAACGATAACGTATATAGAAGCTCTCCTTTGAGAGAAACTGAGATGTTCTGGATTAGTAAACCGAACAACACCCTAATCACCAATTTACCACTAAAAGCATTCTCCTGGCTGGCCATTGTGGAGCACAACCATGTGTGTTGAGCAAAAGACTGTAGCAAGCCCAAAATAGATTCGACAAGGGAAGCTTCTTCTCCCTCCAGCGTCTTAAGCGCTTTCCTTTCTTTGTTCAGTATGGCAGTTATAAGTTCCTTCGCCTCACTTATTTTCGACGGTGGAGCCCCGCGACGTTCTAGTGAGTCTTTTCTTTCTATAGCTGCCCTCTTCTGTATATCGTAATCGATGCTCTCTCCTATATGTTGAAGGATTTGAACCAAGTTAGGAAGGGAAAGCACCTCAGGACAACGTGAGACATTGTAAATGTGTTGCATGTTCCCCTCTGGGCTACTGCTGCTCATAACATAAGAATAAACGTACCGCGCCGAGTGAATGCCATCTGCCGCGAATCCACCATGTGCTAAGCAGCTAAACAAGTCCAAAATCCTCGCCATTAATATGTATGCAGGCCCTTGCATGGCGTCATACTTATCACAAATGTATTTTAAATATTCAGTTTGTTCACAAAGGATGAATCCGTTAGAATGAGAGGCGTCTTCCATGTCCGTCATGTTCTGCTGATAGTTAGCCGTTAAAGGACCCGTTACACATAGGTACTGAGCAGCCAGCCGGGGTCGCAGCCGCAGGAGCTGAATTTGCAGAGTGATGAGTTCTTCCAAACAGTCCCTATGAGAGTTAAGTCCGGCGACTTGTCCTCTGGATCGTCGAAGAAAACTATCAGCATGTTCTTGTTGTGTCCTAAACAACAACGGAGAGCTTCTGTGTAAGAGGAATGTTTCGAAATGTATGCACTCCACGAGGCCATCATGCAACGTTTCGATCCATTTGGTGCAGTCGGCAGATGTTACAAAACCCTTCGAACAAACGATTCTAGATATAAATTTGAGTGCTCCCAATTGATACGCCTTATCGAATAGGACCTGGATCTTCTTTTTTACGTGGCCAATAAGTCGGCGGTTATCCAGTTGTTTATAGAAGGTCTCTGCGGTTCCTTTTACCTCCACATCACAATCCATTACGCAATGGTGATGCAATCCAAACTCTTCGATCCCTGTATCCTGCAGGAGCTGTTTAGTATCAGGTCGCAAAACCCCGTAGTAGAACAATGCAGTAATGAGGAACACAACACCTTGTGCCCCTTGCATGCTCCATCCGTCCTCGGAAGGGCTCCATCCACGATCGCGCTCATTTGCTCCTCGGGACAGCCCTCGCTCAATGGCAAACGAGGGAGAGAATCGAGCGAATTCGACGGTTCTTAGACTAGGTATGTATTTACCCTCGCGATACTCCAGTCCCGACATAAGTGCGAAGATCAATGATACCAATGGATCGAAGAGCGGATTTCCTTCGTCATGGTTCTCCGTCGCCCAGATCTTGTTAGAGCAGTCCCTGATGCACTCAACTAATTGATTAAGTTCCCGCTCAGATTGAACCGGAGTCTTCTCGTAAAGCGAGAATAGGCATTGAGCTACCAGTTGTAGGTCAGTGCATCTGAAAACGCATGTTAGGTATCTTGCTCTATCCTCCTTCGATAGTCCTTCAAAACCTCGGCCACCGGCCTTTCTCAACGCTCTTCCATACTGCTGCTCTAGTTCAGTCAAGTAGTTCATGTCTTCATATACTTCTTGCATCCGTGATCGCAGAAATGCCATCAGATTCATGGATAGTACGTTGTCCGCCGACTCCTCTTGATTCTCCCGAGTCTGAAGGATTAGACGATTTACGCAATGAATGAATGCCTCCTGCGACGAGGAGTCTTCTCCCCTATTACTGAGGATACCTGAGAGAGCAAGCAGTAGTTGGCGGCGGTGGTAGAAAAACAAGGCTATGGCTCTTTCTTCTGGTCCTTTCGTGTTTTCTGCAAGATTCCCAGTTGCAACGAACATAACTTGGAAAACCACAATAAGAAAAATGACTTACCGTAGAAGCATCTCGATGGACTCGGATTAGTGAGGTCTTCAGTGAGAAGCGCGAGTGCTACAACATGGTCGAGATTCAATTGATCCGCTACAAAAACGGCCATCTCTTTGAAATAGTGTTCATGAGCCTGGGTGATGTATCCTTCCATTTTGCGCTTCGATTCCTCTGTTTTCCCCGGGTACCATCGTGGATTTTGAAGTTGGGAGAAATGTTGCTCAAATCGCGCTCTGAATTCTCTCGCATTATTGGTGTCGTCCGGCTCCTCCACTATTTTGTTGACACTGCGAAGCAGTGAAGTAGCATCTATTTCATCCATTCTGTCGCCTGGAAATACTCCATGTAGATGGACCCCAAAGGCATAAACGACCAGGACAATGGAGTGTTTTTCCACCCACAGTGGCCTCTACACAAACTATCGGCAGATCACAAAGTTTCATGTGCTACAGTAGACGATAATGAACAATCGTCAACATTCTGCCATATTGGGGCTGCGCCAATACGGGCGATTTTAAACACTAGATACTGACCCCCACACCAAACATCTTTGAAACAAAGCGAACAAACTTTTCTTGGCTTTTCCGTTATCTCTGAGAATCCTGTTAAGGTTACGTAGGCTCAGCTTCCAGGCTGTTGTTGTTGTGATTTGGTACACAACATGCAATGAAGACATAAAAACTCCATGGTGCCACGGCGCTCAGATCCGCTTGCACTGTGCACACGGCAGTACTGTCAATAACAACCATGGGTTTTGTGGCCATTTTTTTGGGTGCATGAACACTAGTTTCCCCACGCTATCTAATCCTACGTATGTAGACGAAAAAAGTGTCTACCACTGGAAAGCTTATGACTCTCCAATACTTGTAACTTGAACCCTTCCCAATACATAGGACACTAAGGAGATGAATACAACCCAGGGTGGGTGACCGTGGTAGTACGGTGGTACACAAGTGTGGTTGTAGTTCCAGAATCAGGGGTGCATACATGCACATCTATTATCATCAAAAATAAATAACACGGTGCAGAGTTAAAGCACATCTACCGTATTTGCACCGACCGAATTCAAACGATGCTTCAGACCCTGAAAAGGCAGAGTTCTTTGAAGCCCCAGCTGGGTCAGCAGTCTGAGAGCAGATGGAGATGGGGAGCATCTTCAACCTGCCCTGGCAGAGTCACCTTTATTCTATTTCATCACCGCTGCATAGTAAAGAGTTTCAGTACAATCATACTGCTGAAAGAAAACCACCGCATATTTTCATTGCTGTTTTTCTAAATCCAAAACAGGGTAAGTGGTACAAGAGAGATAACTACTTGAGCCCGCGTAAACCTCGGGCATTTGAGGGCCATTTACGCTATAGAATAAGGGGTATTCGACCCTTATTTCGGACCTCATTGTTGGCTCATGTCCCCCTCATTGTTTTTGTCGTCAATTACCGAGAAATATGTCTTTCTCGACTTGTATCAACCCATTTGATATTAAGGAATATTTTGTTTCTGAGCGCCTCCAAGATACAGAATATCTTTTTCTCTATTACAGGTCGCTGTAGAGCACTATATTTCGCGTTAACTCCATTGTTGAAGAGAAGCACAAACATTAGCAAAATGAGGTACGAAGAATTACGGTGGCTTCCGGATCGTGGAACCACACATGAAAACCTGCGTTTTGCTTTTCGATGGCGGGAAATTACCGTACGTGCAGCGACAACAACAATACAGAGGAAGAGCATCACACCACCACCCAGGAGGGCGATACTGTAAGGATTTATTGTTATTGGGAGAAGAAGAAACGCACGGATTGCATTTCTTCTGAGTTGGCATGCAGAAGGGAGAGGGGGAAACCAAGCAGTACTCTCTCAAAGATTTGAATCGTGACGATTTGTCGGTAAGTATTGCAGGCGTGTCCGTCGGCTCCCCATTTTCCTGACGCAATGTCATGGTACGCTTGTACGCCAGGATGATGATGATGACGGTGATTTCAACGAAGACGACGTAAGTATCGATGATAACCAGTGACACTCTACTCCAATATGTAACATGTCCCTTATTGCAGGAGGATGACGACGACGATGATGATGACGATGAGGAGGACGAGGAAGTAAATCTTGACGACTACGAGGATGAAGATGAAGGCGATGATGATGACGAAGAGGATTATGAGGTAAGGGTAACCCTCTCAGCTGGACGATGAAATGAAACTAACCACCGCACTCGCCCGACACGCATGCAGGACGAAGGCGACGACGACGATGAGGACGATGAGGAGGAAGAGCAGACTTCCTCCCGCAAGCGCACTGCCGACACATCTGCTCAAAGCTCAACGACAAAGAAGCAGCGATAACTGGCGATGGATCTCGTAGCGTAATGTCGGTATAAAGAATACAACCCACATGCTCACTCTCTCATCCTATGCATATGGCCTAATGTTTTTCATTGTTTTTAGGTGTATCAATCCCAGTAGCTAGGATAGCACTTCCCGTCAGGCTGCACTTCCAGGCTGGAGTTCCAGGGGTCGTCATCCTTCAACTTCTTGGGTAATTAGTGACACGACTCGAGTTTGGTATTGTTAACCCCATTCACGTTGTGCTGTCTTTAGGGAGTAGGACTTGGTTTGTCTGGTAATTACCTCTGTATTGGGAGTGGCGAAGTTCGAGTGTCTCCATTGGACTGAGAACAACACCTCTTCGCGCTTGTCGACGATATGAGGAGGTTTTTTGGTGGAAGCAGTGGCTCTGCAGATTCCAATGAGGGCACTGTTGTGCCGTCAAGACCGCGGAGTGTAGCCGATTTAGCGAGAACGGGACGATATGTTCGATTCGAGAAACCTGAGGGAGGCGTGGTTCATATGGTGGGAATTGTCCCCTGCTCCTCCACGAGTGAAGAGGAAGTTCGGATGCTGGTGAACAAGGTGAATCCGGACGCCATATATATAGACCTCCCGGAAGAAGATATAGAACAACTTGATGAACAATTACGCGTGGGGCTTAACTGCAAACCCCCACTTCCAGGACCTGACTTTCCCAGATTCCGGTGGGATCCTCAAAGGGGTTTTCTGCACTCGCTCACCAAACGCTCCAAGGACTCCGAAAAGGATATTGCATTGCTTGCCGGGGGAGATTTCGATAGAAGCTACAGAGCTGCATTACAGCTCGCGAAACAGAGAAAGTCTGATGTGGTTGCTTACCCCTACCCGCTGAAGAAGCGTTACATTGATGGAACATCTACGGTTCGGGTGATTGGAAGCAATTTACGCATAGAAGGAGATAATAGCGTCGGATCGATGACAAATTATATTATCTTGACAACGACACCGGAAATGAATGAGCCGCTATTCAAGATTGCAGTATCTTTGAGTCCCGAACGGCCGTTTCTCACAACTACTGAAGTTGAGGATATCCGGAAGCGATTTGTCAATGGTGTAGACAATGCTGCTCTTCGGCAGTCCGCAGACACATTCGACGCGGAAAAACCATTGAACAAAGCTATACAAGATATAAAGAGTTCTTCCGAAGGCGTAAGCGCTGACCAGTTAGAACAAATATATGACCATGCCCAAAAACAAGCAAAAGCGGTCGCGTTCACCATACAGAAGCAACCAAAAAACAATGTTGTAGCTGTTGTGGATCTCGCTCGAATGCAAGGATACCAAAGAAATTGGAATGAAGCAGTGCACCCAGAAGAGCTATATCCGGAACGCACTTTCCAAGTGCACTTCGTCCGCGTGAGCCTTGTAGCCCTCCCTGGCTTAGCAGTGGGATATGGGCTTTATAGATCTTTCCGTCGCTTTCCAAAGACGACTGCCGGAGCAGGGATACTCGCCGGTCTTCTTGCTTGGAGCAAGTGGTGGGAAGTCACCAATGCTGAATTTATTACCTGTGGCGGAAATGTCCGAGCGGCATTGGCGAGGCCAGTACCGCCGATCGGCGCCAATTTGAGTGGTCAATCTAATCCACCTCCCCTGAGCGATGGCGTGCCGACTGACTCCACGAACTCTCGAAATTAATAAGAGACAATAAAGAAAGAAATTGCTTTTGAATTTTAAAATATCCGCTTTTGTATTAGAAGCTTTCGTCTAGTATCTGTTGCTGAATGTCAGGAGTCACCTCCTGATACTCCTCAAACTCCATGGTGAATACGCCATCGCCAGCAGTCATTGAGCGAAGAATAGTAGCATAACCAACAAGTTCACGCAAAGGGGCAGTTGCGTAAATGATAGTTTTCGCGGATGTTCCGATAACCTCTTTCACCTGCCCGCGGCGAGCAGAAGACAAGTCGTTTAACACAGAACCCACGTAGTTTTCGTTCACTTGAATCTCCAAACTCATTACCGGTTCCATCAGAGCTACATCTGCGTCTTTAAGTGCCCTATTGATAGCGTGAGCAGTTGCTGCCCGTATTGCAGCCGGAGAAGATTCTGAAGTGATAGCACATTCTTCAGGGACTAAACGCACTTTGCAGCCTGCATAGTTCATGTACACTGTTGAATAGCAAGAAATATTTACGGCGACAGTATTCATACGCACCCATAAGCTGGTTCCCTAGGATAGGTCCTTTACCGAACGAAGTTGCCACGGTATTGCGAACTGCGTCGAACAACTCATGGGACAATCGTTTGAGCTTTCCGCCCTGAGGATCAGACATCGCTTCTGCTTTTGACGAAGCATGCAATAGTTGGATACCATCCGAACCATTTTCACACTCGAGTTTGCATTTTCCAGTATCCACCGCAGGCTCCAATTCTACGCCTACTCTTGCAAACGACGACTTTCCTTCAAATGACTTATCGTGTATGTAGGTTGCTGTTGAACTTCTCCGCGGCTTTTCTTGATACGCTACCATCATTCTCCCCATCGAGACCTCAACATTGAAGTCTCGGCGAAGTCGTTCCACACTAACTTCTAAGTGGAGCTCGCCCATCCCACTCAGAAGAGTTTGCCCTCCTGTTAGTTCACACAGCGAAGTACGCAGAATAAGTCCCTCAATGTGGTGTCGGAAGATTTCGTTTGGTCTTACCAGGTGTTTCTTCATCATGTCTCAGAGTAAGTGAAGGGTCTTCTCGCAACAGTATCTGAATCGTGTTTAAATAAGAAATGTCAATTTCGCAAACTAACTCACAGCATCAATACGCTTACATCTAAGGCCTCTTCAAGCTCCTTCTGCTGCGACACGGTATCCGTTTCTAAGGACGCGGTGAATACCGGCTGAGGAATGTTAAGACCACCTAGCCTCAGGGGATGAGGGTCCCCTTTAACACATAATGTGTCTCCAGTCTTAGCCTTCTTCAATCCTACAGCAGCACCAATATGCCCCGCGGGTACGAAATCAACTTCCCGGGTATCGTCCGCAAAAAGTTGGAGTAACCGGTTGGGTCTTTCTTCTACTTGTTGTGTCGTGTTTAACAGCGGTTGCCGACTGTTCATAATCCCCGAGTAAACACGAAATAACACTAGAGGTCCACGAGTCTTGTGGTTCGCAATCTTGAAAGCAAATGCACACAATGGTGCTGCAGAAGAAGGCTTGATTACCATATTTTCATTCTTCTTGACGTCTGTCGCCTCAAAAGGTGGAATTTCCACGGGAGAAGGGAGAAAATCGACGATGGAATCCATGAGTAACTGCACAGAAATATTTTTGTAAGCACTACCGCATAACACCACGACGGTGCGCTTGTCCGGAGACAAAGTGACTCTTCGAAGAGCTTCCCGGAGGTCTGTTGGTCCAAGACCACTCGCATGCACGTAGCCCTCTGAAGAAGAAGCGTCCGTTTCTTCCATAGCCATCAACAGGTTCTCGGCGACTTGTTCATCATACTCAGATAATTGTTCCAGCTGCGATACCAAGTACTTCACCTCGACGGGGGATCATTTAAGGAGGAAACGAGCCTAAACTCACTCACCATACGCTCTCTTGCTGATAGTATTTCATCAAGACTCTCGTGGACGCTGTCATCTTTACATTCCTTCAGAGGAGTTCGTGTTACCTCTTCGCCTCTTTGGGAAAAATTAACAAGGTTTAGGTCTAATAAGTCTACCACTCCTCGGAAATCTTCCCACTCCCCTACTGCATTTGAGCACCGTGCATCGGCAGTCTACCGCCACTAACTACAGAGATTGCTTACCGGGATAATGAATCGGTATCGTCGCCACATTCAACTTTTTGTGAATGGAGCTGAGCACAGAATCAAACGAGGCTCCAGGACGATCCATTTTATTTACAAAAATCAAACGGGGCACTCGGTAACCTTCGGCCTGGTGCCAGACAGTCTCACTTTGTGCCTGTACCCCAGCTACTCCATCCAGCAGTATGACCACACCGTCTAGTACTCGTATGGAGCGCTGCATTTCAAAGAAATGAATAACAAACTTGCAGCATGAATTGCACCCAAATTCCTTACTTCCACCTCTATCGTAAAGTCCACATGCCCCGGTGTGTCAATTAAGTTAATGTGGTGGCCCTTCCAGGCATAGCTCACTGCTGCCGACTGTATAGTAATTCCTCGCTCCCTTTCTTGGGACATAAAGTCTGTGACCGTATCCCCATCATGAACTTCTCCTATTGTAGAAGTCGCTCCCGAATAAAACAACATTCTCTCTGTCGTGGTGGTCTTGCCAGCATCGACGTGGGCCAGAATTCCAATGTTTCTCAACGTTTTCAGCTCCTTATCGATCTCATTCGCCGCGGCATTCTTCTTTGAAGTAGCAGACGGTGATGTACTGGTGCCCGACTTCTTAGCGCCACTGACATGGGAGGAACTTGATATATAGCGACCATTAATGGAGGTTAGAGCTCGCTTCACAACGCGTGAGCCTGGCTGAAGGACAGACCATGTACGCCATGATTTGTGTGGTAGTACCCGCTGCACAAGGCTGCGCATGACGATCCGCTGAAATATAACCGCGGGTACTATTCTACGTATATTGCTATCAAGACCTATAATAGAGACACCGTAGCGCTCACGTTGACTCGGCTTCTGACCTTCACAGACTAATCGTTCGCAAACGGAGCAGACACGTGATATGGTCCACGAGGACCTTGTAGTCATTCACGCAGACCGTGTCGAAGCGTTAAAATCGTCTCTCCGTGCGAAAATAAGAAGGTATACTGGATTCGGCACACGGGTCTTGGCTGCGCCAACCATTCCTGACGTGAGGCAAACGATCCACATAGCGAAGATACGAGCGACTTCCAGACCGGATGGATGAGTACACTTTCGGGGGTGAATGGGTTCTGTTGTTGGAGTATTCGTGGCCATTGAACCACGTCCGTGCAAAACCAACCGCGGTCTTATTTCCTGTCCCACCCCTGGGATGGGACGACATCACCCCTTGGTCCTACGCGCCCTAGATACGATGTGCTTGTAGGACTTCGAGTAGAATTGCTGCTGAAAGTGTAGTATTGCTGAATTGAATACTATGATAGTAAAACTAATGGGCGTTCTATACCGTCTATTCAAAACCGAGATCATCCATGAGCTTAGATTCGTCATAGTCTTCGTCCTCCTCTTCTTCTTCCCGCTCTTTGTTGTGTTCTTTGGCAGGCTGTACAGGGATGGCAGCATGCTCACGTGGTAAGCCGATGACAACAGAACGATGGACAGGGTCCTCTTCTATTTTGAAGTCTTGCAATATTTCGACCCTGTTCTCAAGAGGAAAATCGAACCTTGCCAGCTCCGCACGAAGGTCAGCAAGCGAATAAGAAGGCACTTCTGCACCCTCAAAGAACCCGGAGTAGTCGACATCTACCTCAGCCACTTTCACAGTGTCTCCCTCCTCTACAAAATCTTCAAAATCTGCCAAGCTAGCTGCTTCTACCTCCCCTACTGTGTCCAGATCATAGTCCTCAGAAGGAAGGTTTAGCCCCCCCAGTTCTGAACTTTTGTGAATCCGTATACACGAGTAAGTTTTGGAGGATGGCGACTTTATGCGGTCTGAGGTCTCAGCCTGGTAATATGTCTTCATTTTCGCCACTTTCGCCATTGTGCTCACGCTAAGACCACTTCTCATCTTCGTTTTTGCCGCGGCCAAACTTGAGAATAGGCGTTCTACATCTCCTGATCCAGGGCAAATCGAGAGAATCCGGAGGGCAACCTTTTTCAGTTCGTTGTTTTCAGGATCAGTGTTCTTCCACCACCTTATGGGATCCTTTTCATGCATTCTAGACTTATAAGCCTCTGTGCGGTCCACAAATTTCATGTATTCTTTTAACAGCCTCATGGATGACTTCTCCCCTTCGACAAGTTTGCAACGCCTTGCGATTCGGTTCAGCTCCAAGCCTATATCTCTCGTCGTCATTTTACCGGACGTTGCCAGAGTGGAACAGTATGGATGGAGCGACAACGCGACAACGTAGAGAGGGTCGCCATATTCTCGGTAGCGCACATTAAAAGCATCGACCAAGTGCTTCTTGAACTGAATGAAGTCATCAGTATCGATGCCAGTGTCTTCATCACAAATTTCTTGTAGATCATATCCAATCCTTAGAAGCTCTATCTGGCAGTCGGCTAACGAAGTTTCGCGACTTTGGAGTCTGCATATCGCATCGGAAATAGGCCGAACGCCTTTGCACAACAGCTCGATCTCCTCCAGTGCTTCACCATTCTTACAGAGTTTCTGGATTTCACGCGACATATGTCTCCCTTCCGGACCTTTGGCAGCTCTTTTGAATGCTTCTCCTAAATTGGCAACAGCGGCACATGTCTTCACCAAAGAAGTCCATCGTGTTTGGCAGTAAGGCTGCAGCATTGGAAGATTGTGTTTCCTGCAGTATGTTCTTATCGAGTGATTTAGAGCATGGCTATTCCGAAACGTTGCTGTAAGCGTACACGCGTTTGCGAGGGCCCTCTTGGCCAAATCATCGAGCATGATGCTTTTGACAACAAGATTCAATGCATGCAATACGCATGGTAGGACGATTAAGTGCGGGTAATCTGCTTTCATTTCCCTCCGCAGAATCCGGGTCACACTTGGGCTGTCCGTTACGAGTGCGCTCACTTTCATCAGGTTGTCGTCCACGTACCTTTCTAAAAGTGATTTTGTCGTTGTCTTCAGGTATTCAGCCGTACATGACTCTGAAGAGTGGCTCTGAAGATCGAGAACGATCGGTGTCTGTCCCCGCTGCGCAAACACATATCCGTACAAGGCTCTTCTCAGCTTATCGGACCAGCCATCTAGCAATAAGGTAAACCCATTACAGTTTTCATCTATCAGCTTGTACAGAGACTCCTCCACTTTTCCGTATTCCCGCGCAGTAATAGTAGTACAGAATGTGTAACGAGACGGTACTGAATAACTTGGACACATCAATTTCGCAAACTGGTGGAAGCAGTCTTTTTCGATTGTTCTGAAGGAGACATTCCCTTCGATAACCAGTCGAGCTAAGGATGCGTCTATACTTTCGTTCACAGAGGTTGGAAACTTCTCTGAGTACTTCCTGAAGTAACTATCGACTCCAGCCTGTCGAAAGGCAGACCCTTGCGTTTCTCGTACGTCGACCTCTAACTTTCTCTTCTTGCCGACGTCTCGAGCAGAATTGCCAACGACTGCTCGACGCTCGTCAACTGTTAGCTTGGGACAATTCCTGAGGTGATCTGGCATATTTCTTTCCGTTCTTGCCGGTACATCAAACTCCTGTTGCTTTTTAAGCTTATGCTTACGGGCCAGGTCCTTCCTGATAGAACGACTGCAAGCAATGCAACGAGCGAACTTGTAGCGCTTCTTCTTTTTCCCGAGTGGAATAAAATATCTCCAAACCCAATGGCGCAGTCGGCGCAGTTCTTCATGATTAGTGACTTCTCTGAAATTTCCATCATCTGCTACTTCGTCTTCGGGACAATCCTCAAACTGCTCAAATTCGTCTTCCTCCTCAATGATTACGGCCCCGGAATTCTCTTCTCTGGTATTTTCTTGGTTACTCGTACAGACAGATGACATTGTTGATCCAGGGGTACCTGATTGATACTCCTATGTGTATTCATTCACGGTAAACGACACTGTTGGTTGATTCAAATTTCAAACGGGGTTGTTTGAACGTGTAAACTGGCCAACGCTAGGTTGCCGGGAGGGGTACAACCACACACTACTGGTAGTTATTTCATAGGACATAAGGTTATAGTCGTAAGCATACCGTGCATCATCGCTTACATGTGTATATAATGCATTTAGACTACACAACAGTGTCTTTGATCCTGGCCCGGGGGGATCGGCCTGCTGCTGGGGATAGGGATCGGTCCCAACCAGCCTCAGCCTGCCGCGGCGCGAAGAAGGAGTGTGACATACCAGCATCATAGTCTTGCGTGAGTTGAGAAGCGTGAGCAACCTCTTATTACAGTGGCGTGCATTACATCATTGTTCGTTTGACAAGAAATACGATCGAAATTCCCTGTCAATATCTTGAAGATGTTGACTTCCAGTGCTCGACGTTTATTGGGACATAAAGCCCCCTCTAATCTTGTTGCTGTGCGTGGCTTTGCAGCTAATGCTTCTAAAAAAAGGGCGAAATCCTCTGGCGCTGGACCAGCGCCTTCGGCGGACAAGGGACCTCAGGAGAAAGCAGGCTCTGGGAGCCAAAACCGGGTGGTTTTGGTAGATGGATGCCGTATTCCCTTTTTGCAATCTAACACGGCATACAAGGATTATATTGCCTTCGATTTGGGACGGATGGCCATCCAAGGACTGCTTACAAGGACTGCGCTGCCAAGAGATGCTGCTGATCATGTCTTCTACGGAACTGTCATCCAGGAAGGTAAGTCTTTCCGCGCAAATTTCCGGAGTGTTTCCTGTGTATGTATGCATTACATGTATGCCTGCGTTGGTGCAGTGAAAACAAGCAATTTGGCTAGGGAGTGTGCACTTGCTGCGGGTGTGTCACAGCACACACCTGCGAACACAGTGACGCAAGCGTGCATCTCAGCTAACCAAGCCATGGCATCCGGGGCACAAATGATCCTTAGTGGACACGCTGACACAATTATCGCGGGAGGAGCCGAAACCATGTCTGACGTCCCTATTCGGTTCCCAAAAGCGATGAGGCGGAAGATGATTGACGCTCAAAAGTACAAGGGAATGAAAGATTACATGAAGTTCTTCAAGGGGTTGAAACTCAACATGTTCGTTCCCGAAGCTCCAGCTATTGCTGAATTTTCTTCGGGTGAAGTTATGGGCCACAGCAGTGACCGTCTGGCTGCTCGATTTGGGATTTCGAGGGAAGATCAGGACGACTTTGCATATCGATCTCACAAGAATGCTGCCAAGGCTCATGAAGACGGACTACTAGAGGGTGAAATTGTTCCTGTTGACGGCAATACTCTTGACAACGGCGTCCGAGGTGACCAAACGCGAGAGAGGTTGTCTGAACTGAAACCTGCGTTCGTGAAACCTCACGGGACTCACACCGCTGCCAACTCAAGCTACCTAACTGATGGGGCGTCTGCGTGCTTGTTGATGCGGGAGGACAAAGCTTTGGCAATGGGGTATACCCCTAAGGCCGTCCTCAAGGATTGGCTATTTGTGGCCCAAGATCCGAAGGATGAGTTGCTTTTGGGACCAGCCTATTCGACGTACAAGCTGCTTAATAGACATGGGCTTACATTCAATGACATCGGGGTCTATGAGGTTCATGAGGCTTTTGCAGGACAGGTAAGTGTACTAGGTAGCGATGGATCATGAACTCTCTTTCTTTACAGCTAGCTGACAACCCGCTATACTATCTTTCGCAGGTTCTTGCTAATCTAGCTGCAATGAATAGTGACACGTTCGCCAAAGAAAGTGCTGGTTTTGACAAGAAACTAGGAGAGATGCCGTATGAGAAGATTAACACGCTAGGAGGTTCACTGTCCCTCGGCCATCCCTTTGGAGCAACCGGGACGCGTTTGGTTACCACCGCTGCCAACAGGATGGCTCGGGAGGACAGTGGTTTGTCCCTGGTCACCGCGTGTGCTGCTGGGGGTCAAGGGCATGCCATGCTGCTCGAGCGGTGGGCTCCCAGCAAAAACTAAGCCACCAAAGATGCAGCAGTCACGATGTTGCTTCCATTCACCAGATTGTAGAGCTGCTGACTCCAGCATTATCATGTTATGTTGTGTCAAATTAAATAAGGACAGCTCACGATTCTCACGTCACCTATGGCCCAGGGGTCATGTCATGCAACGTGTTGTTTGGTTGCACCACTTGAAGTTGCAAGGTTGAATTCAACCATTTCCGTATCTTCACTGCTGCATAAATTGTCCATCACAGCATGCAGCTCTTTTTTCAGAATTTTGACACACTGCCGATAACCACTTATCTTCTTCATTATCTTTACGTTCGTGGGAAGAAAAAGTCCAATTCGTGTAGGTAATGGCGGCGGCAGAACAGTCAGCGCACGATCAGGCGTCGTCTGGGGACGATGTGGAGCCTCTCTCTCCTGCCGCCATGGAAGAAGAGAGAAAGCAAGCTGCACAACAGATTCTGCTGACCATTTCCGAGATTGACGTCATTGGACGCCATATCGATTTCAAAAAATCAGTCCCGGCCGCGAAGAAACAAGCTTTGGCAGGAACTGCGTTCTTGGCCGCGGCTACAATGCCAACCTCAGCATTGCATACGTGGGCCAGTCAAAAAGGACTTCCGAGCTTGGTTAAGGAGGTCTTCCATATCCCTGAGGAAAAGTATCTGGCCCTGGAACCGATGCTAGGGGACCCACCGTCCTACAACTCTGAGACCGGGAAACGTGAAAATGCACCGCAAACGCTCACGGATCTGCGAAAGGACTGTCCTTTCCTGGATTCCTTGCCTGATAAGAAAGAACGGGCTCAACTCCTACTGGCTACAATTGTCCGATGTATCGGTGAAGAAGTAAGCGAATGTTCAGCACAGGCGTTGACGTCTTGAGCAACCGTCACCAACTTGAAACTGCAGCGGTATGACGCGAGAATGCGCTCCTTGGTAAAACGCCTAGCAATGATACTGGGGCTGCCAGATATTGCCGTAGGTAAGTTGAAGTTTTAATGGGGATAAGAACATGCATCCATCAGAGTCCTTCCGCTCCCCAGGTCAAGCTGAGGATGCGCTTATCATGCGAATTACATCTGCGGTTCTCTCTCAAAAGAGCGACAAGAAGTAGGTTGGGTCGCTACATCGATTGGTGGAGGTCAAAGCACAATACCTCCGTTCTGTTTCTCATTGTTTGTGTCTGCAGAGAAAGTTCTGGAAGGTGGTGGAAGGTTGGACTTGCAAGTATAGTCGGTGGTGGCCTGCTCGTAGTGACAGGAGGGCTTGCTGCGCCGGCGTTGATCGCCGGCATGGGGGCAATGGTAAGTTTGGGTTCATAACTAGCAAAGTGCCACCTGCTTCTCGATTGAGCGCGTTGATTTGTTACAGGGAGGCGCAATTGGTGGCGGTGTAGCGGCAGCAACCGGTGCTTCTGTAGCGTTCTTTTCATCAGCTGGAGGAGGTGCACTCCTCTTAAGTATTTTTGGAGCTGGAGGTTCTACGCTTGCGGGAAAGAAAATGGCCCGTAGGACCCACGGGTTAGAAGTGTTTACGTTCAAACGGCTATCTGCGGATCCTCGTGACCTCCACGGTGATGTAAGTAAGGCAGCCGCTGAGTCGGCCCAAAAGGCACAGGAAAAGAAAAAGGATTCTTCTCAAGGAAAGTCATGGTTCAAGAAAATGGTACCGGACAAAATATGGGGTAAGGACGAGAAAGGCTCCTCCGCCCAGAAGACATCTGAACAGGAAGGGGACGGCTCAGAAGATGAAGCGACGAAAGCAGCAACATCGGCGGCTGGCATGCACGTATTTATATGGTACGAATGGCTGAATCGTCTTTGAAGCCTCACATGTGTCTCTGCATACATGTAGTTACTATGTCTGCAGCATTACTGGTCTTCTTTTGGGGGACGATACGGAAGATTACGAGCGTGTGTGGGGTGGTAAGGGGAACTCTTCACCGGATGTAATCAATCAGGCGTCTTCTAGCATCAGTTCGACACTGGGAATGGATGAAAGCGGCTCCACTAAGAAGAACGGGGAGTATGCTGCTGGGGCGAAGGAGAGCACCCTTACCCGTGAGGAGGATAAGGCACAGGAGGACGAGGATGATGATGCGGAGGATGTGCCGGACACAGTTCCCGAAATCAAGAGTTCAAGGGGATGGTTCCGGCGAATGATCCCGTATGGAGAGATATACAGCCTGAAGTGGGAACCGGAGGTACTTCAGCAGCTTGGTGATGACGTTTCACGGTTTGTCCACAAGTTTTTCGTGGGTAAAATGAAGAAGCAAATTCTTAAGTACACCGTCATAAACACTCTTATGGCTGCTTGGTAAGAACCAATATCTGTTGCTTTACCAGCCTATGATGCCTCACCAAGACGATATTCTTGCAGGCAACTACCTTCCAAAGCCATAGATCTTTTGGGCTTTATCGACAGCACTTGGAGTATGGCAATTGATCGAGCTGAAAAGGCTGGGGCTGCTCTTGCTGACACATTGGAGGTACGGGATGCATGACACAAGTAGTATGTGTCAGTGCTGAAGAATATTCTGTTCTTTTGCAGGAAAAGGCCCAAGGAAATCGTCCGGTTACTCTCATCGGCTACTCCATGGGTGCCAGAGTGATATTTGAGTGTCTTGAAGAACTATGGCGGCGAGCCCATGAAAAGGAGGGCGCAACCGAAGCGGCATCCGACTATATTCATTCTGTTGTATACGATGGTACGACAGGAAAAAGTGGCGTTCTCTTCCTGGCTTGTAATAATGAATCTTTCTGTGTTTTCGTGCAGTAATCCTTTTGGGAGCTCCCGTAAGCGCAGCTCCCGAGCGATGGATGAGAGTTAGGGAAATAGTTGCGGGAAGACTAGTCAATTGCTACTGCGTTAACGACTTCGTGCTCCGCTATATGTACCGCGCATCTAACTTGGCTTGGCATGTCGCTGGGGTAAGGAAATCTCCTCACGGCTTCCCTATCACACTGGTTTACTCTGCTACGTGTTGCGACGCAGGTTGGTCCTGTTGGAGTAACTGACAATCCTGAACTTGCTGAAGCTGCAGCGCGTGGAGAAGAGCTGGAGGTTCAGGATAATATAGCCACAGACGAAAACTCCAAAGAGAGCACTACCACTACCCATGGAGCAAGCAGCTCAGCAGCGGACGCTACTGTCGAGCTGCCGGTATGCGAAGAAGCTGGATCCAGTTACCCCGCTAATGAACATCAAAACACAACAGGATCGGAAAAAGCCCTTCAAACGGAAACAGCTAACAGGGCCAAGTCAAGCACTGGTGGT
Source organism: Halocafeteria seosinensis (assembly GCA_001687465.1). Classification (NCBI taxonomy): domain Eukaryota; class Bigyra; order Bicosoecida; genus Halocafeteria; species Halocafeteria seosinensis. Next base: position 128,431 of record LVLI01000156.1, on the reverse strand, counting down.
CACGCTGCTGCCGCCGCATCAACGGACGACGATGGGTCATATTTCTCGGCTCATGCGGTGGTAGAAAATGTGCGTTCAGGACAAAAGTATGTCAACAAGCGGTTTGAAGCTGTTACTTCCAAAACAACGGAGGTATCTGGATCGTTGCTGGAGAACAAGAAGGCTAAGCAGGCTCCAGTGTCCACAACATGGTTTCGAGGGGTGGAGAATATAAATGTTTCTTCGGTAAGGACAATGAGTGATCTCATTCGGTGGTGGCATGTTGCATTATTTTCCTCTTGCGCACCGCAGATTGTAAATGGACACATCGACTATCGGGCCAAATTGGAGGAAGTCATGCGGAAGATTCGCTTGGACTACCAGACCTATTAGATACTTGTAGTCTACTAGTGTAAGCGTATCTAGTACATTTATCAATTATACAATCCTGGTAACTCTGTTTATCTCTCGTATTGTAATTTTGTCGGCTGGTGCAAACCTGTGTCTACAACGGGCTGAGTCGCCGACGCTCGTCTACAACCGGCGAAAGGCGCGCGCGCCATATTTCAAAACAATTCCCAGTGTTTTGAATCTTCCCGACCCTTCCCAGGGCAAACTACAGTCATTGTAAACAGGTTCGTCTTGGTGGTATTACGCAAAGACTACCACTGATAGTGTACACTCACTCGTGCACTTTGATACAAAACAATTGTGCTGGTAAATAGACGTGGATTGGTCTCCTGTTTCAAATCCTTGTCTGGGAAAGCCAAGCGACCCGATTTTCTCCTTATTTTGAGAGTATTAACGAAAGATGTCCGAATGGGATGCAGCTACCACACGCAGTGTGCCACAGCCGGCACCTCCATCGCAAGATGGGAGCGCTGGACAGCCACGAGCGGTGGCACAGCGACAATTTCGGGATTTCATCCGCGAATACAGAGAGGGATTAGAATATCCATACAAGTAAGGCAACCCCACGCTTGTCTCATGCAATCAGTGTATATTCACCGTTTTAATGTGTGGTGTGGCTTGCCTTCTTTTACCCACAGACAACAATTACTGGCCCAGTACCACAAGGGCGAGTACTACCTTGAGGTGGATTTGAGACATTTGGCTGATTACAGCACTCATTTGCATGACCTCATTGTGAGATCCCCCAACGAATATCTTCCAGTGGTATGTGCTTTTTCCCATTCTGCGTACTTGATTTGCCTGTCTATGAGTACCCGGTTTTACCTTGTTGAATGCAGTTTGAGGGCGCTATCCAGGATGTTTTGAAAGGACTATTCAATGACCCCAGTTTGGGACCAACTGTACCAGACTTTCAAGTTACTCTAAAGGGCAACTTGTCTCCCACTTACATCCGCGATATTACAGCAGATGACGTCAACAAGCTCATTCAGGTCCCTGGCATCGTCATCAACGCTTCGCGAACTCGGGCTAAAGCGAGCAAAATTAACATCTACTGCAACACCTGTGGTTTCGAGCAGGACTTGTCTGTTCCCAGAGCTTTTGGTGGAGTAGTGCTGCCCCGTCGTTGTCCTGAAGAGTAAGTCTTTATGCTCGGTTATGCGTTCTGAGCAAAGATTTAGATGGCTATTCGCGCCGAGTTACTTTTGCAGACAACGTGGTCCAGATGGTGTCGTAAGGACTAATCCAGAAGCGAAGAAGTGTAAATTGGATCCCTTCCACATCCGTCCGGACAGATCTCAATATATGGACCAGCAAACTTTAAAGTTGCAAGAATCTCCAGAATCTGTCCCTACAGGAGAAATGCCCCGACATATGCTGCTATCCGTGGACAGGTCTCTTACTGACTCAGTGGCACCAGGGACTCGAATCAGCGTGCTCGGCGTTAGCTCTATTTTCCTTCAGAACCGTGGAGGACCAGGTGGTGCGGGTGCAGTAAATGTCCGCACTCCTTATCTGCGGGTAGTTGGTGTTATGGTGGAAGAAGAAGGATCTGGGCGTGCAATGACACAAGTAAGTGGCAACCGATGGTATGGTTCTCAACAAAGCACGAAGTAAGATCGTTGGCTAATCTTAATGCAGTTTTCTGAGGAAGATGCTGTTGAGTTCAACCGCATGGCTGAGGACGACAAGAGTGAACTATACAAAAAGATGGCCAACTCAGTAGCCCCGTCTATACAAGGTGACTACACTGAAGGTAAGCAAAGGTAACCTTAATACATGCTCCTTTCAGGCTGAAGTAGTTTGTGCTGACAATCTTTCCAGATATTAAGAAAGCCATCTTAGCCTTACTAATGGGAGGTTCACGAAAGGTACTACCTGATGGTCTTCGACTACGTGGAGACATTAACGTCTTGTTGCTAGGAGATCCATCTACTGCCAAGTCCCAATTCCTTAAGTTTGTTGAAAAAGTAGCTCCTGTAGGAGTTTACACATCGGGCAAAGGATCATCAGCGGCTGGTCTTACTGCAAGTGTCATTCGCGACTCTAAAGGAGAGTTTTATCTGGAAGGGGGAGCTATGGTGCTCGCTGATGGCGGAGTAGTGTGCATCGATGAGTTCGACAAAATGCGAGAGGAAGATCGTGTGGCTATTCATGAAGCAATGGAACAGCAAACAATTTCTGTCGCGAAAGCTGGAATTACTACAGTCCTAAATAGTCGCGCAGCCGTCCTGGCGGCAGCGAACCCTGTCTTTGGGCGATACGATGATGACAAGTCTGCAGCGGAGAACATTGACTTCCTGCCGACGATCTTGTCTCGTTTCGATCTTATATTCATCGTCCGCGACGTGAGAGACCAAAAGCGAGATGAAGAGATGTGCCGCCATGTCTTGAGAATTCATATGAATGCCCAATCAACAGATCAAATGAGTAGTGCTGCTGCAGACGAGTCAGACGAGTTTGCTGATATTAACTTGGCGAAAATGAAGAAATATATTGCATACGCAAGGTGAGTAGAACTGAGTCTGAGTCGGATACAGTTTGAGATTTGTAACTTGTGTTTAAATATCGTTTGGTTGCATACAGATCTAGATGTGCACCTAGGTTATCTGAATCTGCTGCTGAAAAGCTACGAAACGAATACGTCAATTTCAGGAATTCACAAAAAGAGTATGTAAAGTCAGGGAAAATCGTTTTCACGGTGTTTACTTACCGTAAACTTATTTTGCTTTCGCTCAGACGTAAGAGTCACGACTTAGAGCGAACGGGTCGTAACTCGAGGGACTCTGTGATTCCGATAACAGTGCGGCAACTGGAGGCTCTAATCCGTATGTCCGAAGCCTTGGCGAAGGTCACTCTGAGCCCAGAAGCTACGGAAGAACATGTTGACGAAGCCATTCGTTTGTTCCGTGTGTCAACGATGAATGCTGCCGATAGTGGCTTGAGTCACTTTTACATGAGCAAAGAGATGATGAACAGCGTAAAGCGTGTGGAAGAGCGAATTACTCGTGGCAAGATGCTACCTCCACAAACTCTAGTGTCAGCGGAAAAGGTTCGCTCAAACTTGATGAATCAAGGTGTAGACGCAGCTATGATTAAGCAAGCTCTGCGAGTAATGGAAAGTAAGGGCGAAATTCAATTCTTGAATGAGCGCCGCTATGTGAAGCGAATTAAGTAATAACTCGCATTCGGAGTTGTAGTTGGTATACATAGTTTGAGTTGTGACTTTTCCCCGAATCGAACAGACCTTCTTGAATACAATTCTATTTACGATTTACTTTCATCTACAAAATAAAAAGAAGGAAATTAAAAATGAGTTATTTCAACTTCTTTGCCTGGATCATCTTTGTGGTAAGGGTTGCTGCTGTTTTACACTTCTCACTGGTTGCTGAGAGGGTAATTTTTGGTTGGACTTTTCACATGGTTACAGCCGGCCATCATACTCGTGGGGATACTGGTACTGCCCATGCCTGCAGTGGTTCGAAGAGTGACGTTAAAGTTTTGTGACTATACGCTCTTCTTTACGTAAGTGTCGCTCTAGCTTGGCAGCAGCTTCAACCTAGGGGTATTTCGGTTGATTCTGTTGTATGCAGAGTGTCTATTGGTTCATTTTCCTTCCCCCTGATCTCATTGGTATTTGGTATAGCGTCAGTGACCTTCCTGGAGAGCGTGTATACCGCTCACACGAGAATGAGAGAGTATTCTGAACTCAAACATACCGCGACGGTTCGCGCTGATGAAATGTTGCCAAAGAAGTGGAGAGCTGAACGAAATGCATGGATAGCGGGATTCGCCTTCACTTGTTGGATCGTTGTGTATAGATACCGCCAACTTCTCTACGAAAAAATTGAGCTTGAAGAAAAGCTAAAAAGAAAATAGAGCGCTCCACGTGGAGAGATTTCTCAACTATACAACGTCGGAACGCTACAAACATGGATCAACGTTATGCATACATAATTACGAAAGACTCGCAAGCACGGGATAGAAAGCAGGTGCCACCGCGCAAAATCTGTGCAGCAGAGCTAGCGAAAATTCAATTCACATGCTCCACCGCACTACACGCCGTCACGTAGTACACGGTGTAACACTTATAGGCGGACGCAGTCTTGCCCTGCAGCCTAAGATACATCCCAGTTGACTTCCAATAGATGCAAAGTGGTGCTCCTGTGTACTTGTTGGTCATACCCGACTCCTTCGCCAGCTTCGGTTTCTATTCGTCAACTTCGCCAACCTGTGTTTATCGGAGTCAACTTGTTGCGCTCGGTCCAACAAGAAAGCTGTGCGTTCGACAGTTCAGGTGTTTTTCTTGCCTCAACAACTCTTCCGTCCTTCGAATATCTTCATGTATTGTACCAATTAAATCCTCTGAGAGATCAGGTTGCATCTAGAATTTCACAACTGTCGTCATGCCACGAATAGTCAACTTACCAAGTGAAGAAAAATTCGCTTCACCTCGGAGGTACTCGGTTACCACCAGTCGCAGTTCCTCCCCGTAAAAGTCTTCTTCAAATTTAGCCAGGAGATGTGGTTCCTGCAAGTTGATTGCGGAGTTGTTTCAGAGTGGGTGACACAGAAGCTCTCTACTCTGAAGAGCGTTTCCGGGAACGTACAATTGTCTTTTTGTCGTTCTTATAATACGGATTCCTGTGTTGAAATATCAAACACTCATTGTCGACATTACAACAGATGCACGACTCAAGCATTCCGAGGTGTTCGCCGAGAAGCAGTTGACGACGTACCATCCTATATTCAACACCATTTTATATACTGTTGTATCTGATCCAAAGCTCGCCCAGCCTGCGTATACTCCCGTGGGAACTTTATCTGAATTCTGTCCTACCTCATCAGGGTCCAAGTTCGCTGTGGGAATCCCCAGTTCTGAAGACCCACGTCGGAAGCCTTTCACCACAGTGCCTTTCCAGCAGAATGGAGGATCGATTGAATGCTGATGCCGGTATACTGCAGCAAACACAAAGGGCACGATGGAGTCAGAAATGTATGAGAATGGTTCATTACATGAGCATATTGACGTCAGTGAATGCAGGAGTCCCGATCTATCTTCACAAATCATATTTTACCTGTTTCGTCCACCATAATAATGAGCTCACGGATGTACCATGCAGACCTATGCACATTGAACTAATTGCGCGAGAGAAACATGCGTAACAATCGTATCACTTTCTCTGTCAATGAGGGTAAACGCCTGACTCAGAGTCACAACCCATGGGCCAGTCAAACTGCTGGGCGCAAGTTGAGTGCAAATTGCACGGTGAAATACGTTGGTGTGGTTTTCGGCCAAAGGTGTCACTATTGTTGAAACAACTGTTCCAAGATACCGGTAAACAGGTGAACTACTGTGTGGTGCAACTGTTTTGACTTGGGAGAGTTGGCCTTTGCTGTCAGCCTTAACGGTGAGTAGCACAAGCTTATTCTTCCTTGCACCGATACTCTCTGAACACCATATGGCTTCATCAGCGATGGTGAACTCAACTGCGTTGGCATGCGGCTTCTGCATTTGTGTCTAGCTCTTGCAACAAGCAACAAGGGTGACTCCATCGGAGTGCGGAAGCCTACCCCAAAATACTCATAGTTAGCGGTCGTGTCGATACATGGCCAATGACTGGCGCTCAGCTGCGTCGGCTTCTCAACAAGCATCGAAACCTCCATCGCAGTCCAGAATCCAGTACGCTACCGCAACTCTGTCTCTCTGTCTCTCTCTCTCTCTCCTGAGAGTCCTCGTGTCTTCCTCGTTGAAGAAAGAACGAGGCTCGTTCCTGCTCTCGGCTGGCTCCGCCTTGGCGACAAAACTGTTCCAGGCAGGATTGGTACTGGTAGTATAACAATACTGGTTGTGTGTTGGTTCAAGATGATTCAATACCAATGCGAAGAGCGACGATTCTCTGTCTGCAATTGTAATGGCATCTTGTGAAGGTGAAACTCATAAACTAAGGGAGGAGGATGATTGCATCCAGCAAACATGTGCCACAGGGCATTCTTCCTCCTCGGGGCACCATGATTCGGAAGCTCAAAACGGGGAGGATTCAATCGATCAAAGAAAGGAGCACCACATACTAGGGGAAGAGGATATTTCGGCCCTGAAACGAGATCATCGTCCAGCACGATGGGAGGACCGTAAAGTACGACAGCAAGCGCGTAGGACCTTGGAAAACTATGTGAGGTCGATTTTAGCTGATGGAGAGTATGTTGAATGCATTCGGAAGGAGTACGACGAGTTTCCCCTGATTGCGAATAAGAGAAACGGTGTTTGGTATCACCCAAACTTTGATGACACCTGCTATTTTAAGGTAAGCATCCCGTTGTATTGATTATACTTCTTCAGAAAGAAGGGGGCGTTATGACTTGTTTTCGTCCTTCTCAACAGTCTACGGACGGCCACCACGGGAATTGGAACTTTTCCCCGGTGCGCCTCAATTTCAATGTGCTGGAAGCCGCTTTAGCCAACGAAGGAGTGATCATAGTAGATAGCACACGTCGAGGGAAAAAGTTTCCTGATGCCCTGTCTAAGACTGTGCCTATCTGGTGCGCGGTGCTCAACTCAGTCGTTTATCAAAGTGCCTATGGTATTGACGTTGATCCATGCCAGTTCCTTCACCTGCCAGTAAGCGTTGTTGCATCGCCAACAGATCCTGTGTAGCTTGCATACTCTTTGCGTTGATGCAGCCATGGGTCTCCCCCACGGAGCAGGACTCTATTAAGGCAAAAATGCCGGGATGGGTTAATCACTTGCAGCGAAATAAAGCTTTAGTTACGAATATTTGCGGCAAATGGGACACAGACTATGCATTTAGACCTCTACGTTGCGTGTGGATATGTCGAGGAGATCGTAGGGAGTACTCACACGGTGTAGAGTATAGCCATATTGCCACATGTCCGTTCTGCTGCAATGAGATTTTGCCAGATTATGTAGATAGCCCCGAGTGTCAATTCTTAAATGGCAGGGGGCCATGCACGTGTGATCTGCAACGGTGCATGGACGATTTACCGGTGTTATTTGGTGGCTTCTTGGAGCTGGGATTCATTCCCGTGATTTGCCTCTCATCGTCTATGGAATGGAAGGAAGAATGGCAACGGGAAAGTATGAGCTGGACGTACATTCAAGGCGCAGGCGATGATGAAGAAGCATGGGTACCTATGGTACAGCCTGCAGTCTCCGAGAAGCTAACCCCTCAGCTTTTGTGGGAAAACCCTGAGGCCTTACTGGGAGACACTAACACAAAATTGGTGACGTACGTCTGTTTCCCCCGATTGCGCAACTGGGACAAGTCTTCTTACTGTTCACCATTTCCTCTCTGCAGTAAGCCTAGCAGCGTCGAGAGAAACTTGTCAAGAGGGCTCTTGGCTGGGGCGGATGCCTTTCAGAGCGTTGTACGGGATGACTTGCTAGTAGGAAGTGTGAATGATGTTGCACTACAGGACGCTAAATTCTTTGAAGAGAGAAACACGGAAGAACACCTTCGGTATTACATAATCGATCTCGGGACTTCACTCAAGGAATGTCCAAGAGAGCGATTGACGCCTCCGGGTCCCGAACTGCAGTCTACGGGTATGACCCAAAAAACCAGTGAACGCTTTTTGTACACTTATGTTCCCATTAGCAAGAGAAAGAATTCCTATTCCCGAGAGTATTGGACCCGGACTGTGCTCCCAGCTGTGATGGACGTTGCTTTTACATGGATAACCAAGGGTCCTGTAGGCAGTAAACTCGTGCTATTGGACAACCAAGGAGATTATGCCGCACCTGTTGCAGTCGTCGCAGTCCTGCTTGCGTTCGTAGAAACAACAGGTGCATTCAAATCCTGGATCTGCCGAAGGAACTATGAGCCAGTGCGTCACTATTCGAAAGAAGATATCCAACAAATGGTGATGCTCGTACAGGTACACAAGCATCAACATACTATATCACGGCGTCTTGTGAAAGAGTTGAATAACTTCTTTGTTAGAAGTGGCAGCCAATGGGAATACTGGCTATCCCGCAAAGGGTATACATGTCATCCATGAGCTCCCGAGAGGATCGATAGCACACTTTATCTCCATTGGCTCACCTCGGCAGCCGGATTGCGTATGTTTTCCGTTCCGCTCCGTGAACGGAATTTTTCTAACGTTTTTTGCACGAGCTGGGATCGTCTCGAAGAAGCGGATCTTTCCTCGTCAGACTCTTCAGGCAAGGACTGTCTAGCTACTGCTATGATTCCGTTCCCGATGACTTCGTCGGGAACGTAGGCAGCGGACGGTCTCGCCCACTGTGCTTCATATTTGAGCGAGCAACGTACGCGGTTAACAAAATGCAGAAAAAACGATCTCCATAAATCGAAGTACCGAGTCGAGCATTCAGCTTGAAGCACAAGGCTTCGCATCCAGATTCGCCTGTACACCTGCCCCTCGGGTGTATCACCGTTGGAGAACCGCACGCTGTTTTGATCCAAGGGTATGGGCCATAACGTTGCTGCGGGTGGCCTCTTGTAGGAGTTGTTCACAAACATATCCTTTTCCTTTGCGAGTGTTTTCCATAAGCATGGCGATTGTATGCATTCATCCTTTTTTTCCCTTTCGGATTGTCTCCCGGTCGGTGTGTTCGAGGTCTGAGTGCGCATTTCGTGGCGCTCTCTAGGTGTATCGTATAGGAAATTATCAAACCACTTCGAATGGCAGTGGATAGCAATTGTAGATAGGAGATCGCTCTTGAATTCGAACGCGGAGGGAAACTGATCTAGTAGTTGGTACACGCAATCCAGGAACTGCCAGAAAATAGGGCTCTCCTCGTGTTGGTTTTGTCTGTCCCTTCCGCACCGTGATCTAAACTTATGCCCAAAACTGAGCCAGTCCTTTTCCACAAGAATTGCAAAACCTGCACACTTCCCACTTTATATGACAGAAATGATATGTATAAATTACAGTGAAATCCTACCTTCGATTGTTCTATAATACGGATCAAGCATCAATTGGGCCAAGCTTGAAATTTGAGACGTCCGATCCCAGCCATCTGCGCATCGGCAATGATATAAACCGTGATCAATAATAATTGTATCCGCAATAGAGTATGCGCAAGAATTGGATGACTCACCGCTGCAATGGATAAGTACGCTAGTCCCACACTCGTCGATTAGTCTAACCACTTTGGTGGCCGCAGTTAAGATGAGTGCGCAGTGACCAAACCAGCCAGTATTAGCAATTTGAGCCGCCCAATCGTCCTCGATTGCTTGCCGCTCGACAGTGTATACACCGCGTTGTTTTGTGACACTCATATGGGCGGTGGCCCATTCACCCGACTCCCTTTGTTTTTTCGTTTTTTTCTTAGTATCAGGGCCGCGGGAAACCGGTGTACCTAACACCGTCATTTTATTCTTCGTAGCTGAGCGTCGAGACGATCGACGACCGGGTTTCAAACCCCCTTCGTTACTTTTGATTGCAAAAACACTATTGTGGCGTTGCTCGCGCGTTAGTCTGCTTAGACCCCGAGCCAAGGGCTGGAGAGAACGCCGAGGGCCGCCGCTCTGGTCGACAGGTTTAACCTGAGAGGCATCCGAGCCACGCTTTGCAACAGCTACCGGGTTGGTATTATGAAAGACTTCGCTGTCTCTTAGAGTAGTGTCAACTTCGTCTTCAGATTCACTTTCATCGTCCTCTTCATCATCGGAATCGGACTCATCTTCTTCGGCTGCGGTGTCCATTGCAGTCACCTCTCCCCTCGTGTAGAATGATCCGCCACTCCGTGAGACACTCTTCGAAGATTTCTTTTTCTTCTTTCGTCTGAAAAGTTTGTCGAATAAGGACTGTCTCGTGGGTTTATTTCTTTCACTGGTTCCCGTAGCTGTGAGCAAATCAGTGCTGCTCGAAGCTTGCTTCTGCGCCGAATGCAGCTCAATTCTTTCGTGATTCTTCGTCAATAGGGCATTCACTTGTTCCAAAGACTTTCGAATTACATGTATATTACCTGCAGGCGACTAAACTGTGCAGAGCATTTTAAGATCTATGATTATGGGATCACATACTGATGTTAAGATAGAGCAGCTGGCACGTCGGATATCCTGTACCGGGACCTGTTTTTTCGGTGCCCTTACCAAGTGCGGTGTTTGCTTGAGCATGCAGCGGCGCTCTTGCATCAAGAATCACCAACCTTTCACTAGCATGTGGCGATGCTTCTCTGCAACGATAGGATATATCAGAAATGTCGACAACAGCAACGCGACGAAACGTAGGACTACGAACCTAGCGTGGTGAAGCAATTTCTCGTCCTCCTCACAGGATTTCCTTCTAAGGCCGATTAATGGTTGAGCACTCCTAAGAATCGCGGCACCATTGGCCGGATGGTGCCATGTTAACACAGGCAAACGACCTCGCGATCGGAACTGGGCGCTCCCCCTAATATCATCATCTTTTACAGTACTCGGGACCATCAATAAGGGGGGATAGGACTCACATATCCCGTAATTCCGATTGGCATAGCTAAGTCGCCAGAACCGTGGAGAGATGCATTGTCGGTCAAACTCTCTTTGGATATCGTAGACATGAGAAAAGGAAGATAATGGCAAATCATTACTTTGACCACTTGACTGTAAACCGGGATCAGACGGACAGTGCGAAATATCTGGTCTAACTGTTAACTGTTCGTCTTCAGATGACGCAAACAGATGGTACCTTAATCTTTCAGCAATTCTTGAGCAAGCATCTGCGGCCGACTTGAGGCTTTGGGTACCAAGTCTCTGACTTCCATTCGTAATTCCACCGCTGAATCGTCTTGCAACATCATGCTCCTGACAAATACCATCAGATTGCACAGTAAACCTCGGTAAAAGAAAGTGTCTTGCGTAAATTTTCAATACTGGCGACACTGCCTTTACATTAGAGTCCCCTTCGCTTATAGCTTCATTACCTGAGGAAGACGCCAAGTGTTTCACTTTCACTCTCTTGATCAGATCGAGTGGGATGTGAAATGCCATCATTAAGCCATGAGATTGAAAGCCGGTCTGATTATCCACAGTGACGAAGGTTGTTTCAGCCTTTTCTGCAAAGTAAGAAGCGTTCAGTCCGCTCGAGAGCGATTGTTTATCGGTTGAGTCCATCTTTATCTGCTCCCATTCAGAAGTTGATTCTGGCCAGTTTTCATCAAAATGGGCTAGATCAAAAGTAGAAGGAATAAACAGAAGGCGAAAATTAGTTAAAAAGAGTGTTCCAGGGAAAACGCCACTAGAGGATTCACTGAAAGGGCGCATTATTCCTGAACATGCATCCTCAACCATTTCTTTGGCTGCAAAATCAAATCGTCTGTGGTGGTGACTGCTTTTATCAGTCATGCCGCATACATGCAGCGGGTTAAGAATAGCCGGGCGAAGACATTGAAGGCTTCGTATATGTTCGAACGATGCTTGTAATGGAGGACAGACACGCTCCTCACAGATAAACTGAAGCATGATGCGTCCTTGCACAGATAGCTTATCTTGCTTTCCCGAGCTTACATTGCAGAGCGGAAACCAACGAGGAGAAGAGTTGTACCATGCTAAACTCAGTGGTACCACTGCCCGCCCAACATATCTGGGTTCATTTGCCTTTCTTCCCGATTGCTTTCCAGCTTCGTCGACGACGTAGATGATAGCGTATCTCTCTGAATCGGACAACTTCACCGGACCAATGCATTCCCTCCAGCTTACGAGCTGGTTCCCTACAGATGCGACACGAGTTCTAGCTCGTGCAGATCCTATTTGACACTGAACGACAGGTTCCCCGTCTTCTTGGATATCCATATTTTCTCCATGACTGACGTAGACTTTGACACGAGAGGGATACTTTTTCTTTATACGTTCATCCTGAATACCTTCTCGAAACGTTGATGTCCTACTTCTCCTCATCCTCATCTCAGTACGATTAGTGGAAGGATCCCCAGTATCAATAACTCCTTCTTCGGAACTATTATCACTGAAATGTTCACCGTCACCTCCCTGTCCACCGAGTGGGCGAGGTGGTGGAGGCGGTGGCACCTTGATAGGCGTTGAGGTGGAACTCCGTCCATTGACAGAGTACGATTGGGACGTGATGCTGCGAAGACAACCAGCCAGGACATCCATCCAAGCCTGTCTCTCCTCTTCGTTCCTGGCTGAGAGGTACAAATTAGAATGTTCATGAGCTTCTTCTTCGATGAAGAAACCATACGGCCTTAAATCACTTTCCCGAACTGTACATCTCTTGCCTAACCTAACGGACCCTTTACACTCCTTCCCTTGTAACCCCTTCGAGCTTACGGTGTAGTATGACAGAATGAATCCTCGACTAAAATTCCACGCCAGTACAAAGTATCGCTTTTTCCAATTTTTCCTCATGTGCCCCCGTTTCCACAGAATTCCTTGGTAAATGATCCCAGGCGACTCCCCTGTAGTGCTTAAGGAGCGTTCCCTGTCAATTTTATTCAGGAGACGATGCGCATCCATGTGCTCTGCTCCAGAACTCCGTCGTCTTCGCACAGCATGAGGGGCTTCTGGGTCCATCACACGGTCCGAAGGGATATGATTCAAGGTGGGCGAGCTGTGTCGCGTGGCTGCCCTGTCCACATCCATTGTTTATATTACAGGAGCTTCAGAGATCCAGATCTCGTCCCCAAAGGGGGAAGTCTCGTCTGCACACTGAGTGTTACCGCCGTTCTACCACCAACTGCAGAGTTCCACACAGGGAAACAGGAACCGAGGGGTTAGATAAAGTCCCTATCTAGCTTCTGTGGAGAGAGATGCAACCTTCAAGGCCCTCTAAAGAAAGAAAGGGGAGGAGGCCGCTGGTGGCCGTGAGTTCAAATTGTGCGTCCTCATGTTCTCCTTTACAGCGCCCAACAAGTATTTCCGCTATAATGTTTTAGCTACTCTATATTACCTATTGACCATCCGCGACAATACGCTGGTGATGAGATTGTGTAGAGCGCAGGAGGAGTATGTCGCATCTGTTGCAGAGAGTCGCGAACTCGCAAAGATCTCTCAGAAGCTACAACTCTTACTTCCCCAGGGTTACTCTGAAGCTCACCAGGAAATGAGTGATTTTTAGTGATTTATGCACTTATTATTCATATAAACTATGCCTAGCTTTGTCTGGGAATTGTAGGGTGGATGCGCTACATACAGTGTTCAGAGTGTTGTTGGCTGCAGACCGCGAGTTCCACTTCCACTGCTGGTGTATTGGAGAGCTAAAATGGATTTTTTCACAGTTTTAACTCCTAGAAAAGTTTAAGACTTTTTACATGAAGATTCTTGAAATATAGCAGTGACGCGGTCTAGAATAGGACACACCATCCGCAACGTGGTGCGGATCAGGCGGAAATAAACGGATGTGGCACCAAGTACAGCTGCAGTTGAGTTTTCGGGGACTGGAATAGCACCTGTCAAATAACTCTAACGCCAGCACTTTGGAATATCAGTGGATTTATCATGCTGGACACCTGACTCATTGTGACCTCACAAGTTCCAAGTCTTGTCGAAAATTGCCGAGAGGAATTCAATTCTGGATTTACTGGATTCGGCATAACGTTAGGTTTCATTGTACTCTCCAGAAGTATAATTTCGTCATCTCAAACTAGCTGGATCCAGGACGATACACCTGCTAACCACTTCGTCTGAGGCATGTGGCGAGAAGTTACACACAGTCCAGCAGTTGGAAGACTACTGCAAGCTCGGGGACCATATCGAATAGAAATACATTATGCATGCATATTTTGCGCTCCAAAAGATCGGCATTCGTACAGAACCTTCAAACACGCTTACACACCCTTTCGAAAAATTCCAGCCGAGTTTGAAGTTCACTGCAACTTAACCGCGCGCGTCTTTGGCTCGCCGGCGATAGCGTCGGTTTATTCAATATAGCTGCTGAACAACAATTGATTGATGGGTTTATTGGTGTATGCTATCATTGTTGTTTTCCTAGTTGTACTCACGAACTCATTCATCGACAATGTCTGACAACGGCGAAGAGGAGGAGGCTGCCGGCAGCAAGGTCGAAATCGACCCGGCAATGCAGGATCTAGCACAGCGTATTCACGACCTCAAGTTCTTGCAAGAATGTACGTTAGCCGGAACGCATGTTTAATGTTGTCACGGTGGAACGGTTCCTACGGGAGAATGAACGACTGAATTATAACTGTTTTTTCCCCTTTTGGTCGCAGTTGATGTGGAGCAATGCGCCACGGTTCTCAAGGAGAAACTAAAACAGCACTATCAGGAAAAACAAAACGAAGACGAAGAAGCACCAAAAGATGCAGCCATAGCAGGACCGGAACCGCTTCACCAGGCGTTCATTGGTATGTTTTCCATTTTACACAAGGCGGGATCACAGTAGCTTGATGATTCCTCTAACGGTCATATCGTGCGTATTCACCATACTTGGATGGCTATTCGCTGTTGCAGAAATGGAAATCGACAAGGAAGTCACCCCAGAGCAGCCAGCTGCCGCGGATAAAGAGAACGAGGAAGAGGGTGAAGGTGAAGGAGAGGAAGGTGGCGAAGAAGGAGGAGAGGACGAAGGCGGGGAAGATACTCAAGAGGGAAAGGATGAAGGCGAGGAGGGTGGCGAGGAAGGAGAAGAAGGTGATGAGGAAGGACAAAAGCCTCAAAAGGAACCAGTTAAGAAAGAGTATACGAAGAATGCTATGACTGTATTTGATCTCTTCGGTAAGTACTGAAGATCTCGGTAAGTTGGAGTACTGTGGTCAATGGAACCCTGCGGTACAGATAAGGAGGGAACAGGAGAAGTAGACCTGCCTGAACTTCTTGGTACTATTTATATTTGCAAAAACGGATATAGTGAAGCAGCGGCGAAAACGTAAGCATCACGGCTTGATATCTGCTCCTGGCTGTGGATCTCTTTTTCGTCCGTGCAGAACCTGTGGTTTCTACGACATATGGAATCAAGGGTGTGCGAAAGAGTCCCACTTATGGAAGGCTTTGAAATTAGCATGTGTTTCGCCACCCAATGATACCCATTTGAAACACCTGCGGCGTGCTTGGAGGAATGCTGAGAAATTCGGAGCGGGAGAGGAAGAAGAAGGAGAGGAGGAAGGTGAAGAGGAGGAAGAAGAGGGGGAAGGTGCTGGAGAAGGAGGGCAAAAACCAGCAAAAGCTCCTCAAGACGAAGAGACAAAGGTAATGGTAGAGTCTTTCTTTGAAGCTCTCCAAGGAGACGAGTACTTGGCTAAGACTTTGTTTCAGGAAGCCGAGATTCCTGTTAAAGAAGCCAAGGAAGGCGAAGAGGATGAAGATGAAGAGGGTGAAGAAGCTGAAGACGATTAGTTTACATAGCCAGCAAAATGTACAAGAAAACTACATTCGTTGAAGTAGGATAACTCAAAATGTCAAATTGAAATTAATCTCTTCAAAGCCTTCACATACAGTAGACGTGTAAGATAAACTGCCATTGATGGTCGTTTGTGTCTGAATTCTTTCAATTTCAGAGGAAAGGCGAGATTATACAATGGAACGTGCATTACCTGTGAAAAGCGACGGCCAGTATGAGCAGTGGGAGAAAGCTGAGTTCCCCGTGTTATGCGAAATTTGCCTCGGCGATAGTCCCTACGTGCGCATGACAAAGAAACCTTTCGCAAAACAGTGCAATGCGTGCTCAAAACCCATGACGGAGTTCAGGTGGAAAGCGGGAAGGAGAGGAAGATTCAAAGTGACGGTGGTGTGTCAGAAATGCTCCAAAGTGCAGAATGTATGCCAATGTTGCGTGCATGACCTTACATACGGTATGTCTAACTTCAACTTTAAACAAGAAAAAGCATGAGGGACAGTAGGTCCCCTTTGTTATCCCCTGGAGCAGGGCCGAGGGGTAACTTCAAGTTGCCTTGCGTGGGCCCCCATTGTGTTGTATCGGCATTTATAATGAACTTTTTGCGTTCTGCAGGTCTCCCTGTGGCTGTACGGGATGCGATAATACAGAAGTATGGAGGCCAGAAAGCTTTCGTCCCGAAAAGTGAACTGGGGTTCCAGCAGCATCAGGATAAGGTGGCGAACTCGGCTGCTGAAGGCGCTGGAACTGAGCAAGTGACCGATGCAGCCCATGCAGAGCTAATGAAGATGAAAGCTCAGCGTGATGCTCAAGGACCTGATTACCGGCGCAATATGCCGAAATACTGCACGTTTACAGCGAAAGGGGAAGACACTCGCGGAGCTGAAAATCCCTACTCGACACAACCGCCACCGCCTGAACACTTGCAGGGAGACGGAAAGGGTATACAGCAGAGCATTAAGGATCGATTCTTTGGCGTGGACGATAAGCATGCTAGCAGTATGCTCAATAAGCACGAGGGTAAAGTGCAGCAACAGATTGAACCGCCAACGGATCAAGAGATAAAGACACTATGGATTGGTGGCGTGGAGGAACCCATTGAAGAGAAGCATTTGAGATCGACGTTTTCCGAATACGGGGAAATTGTCCGTGTTCATATTGTGAGAAATAGTAAATGCGCATTCGTTGAATTCGCATCGAGAGCGCAGGCGGAGCAAGCGGCTGCAGCATCACAAGGGTCTTTTACAATAAATGGATACAACTGCAGAGTGAGCTGGGCCAAGAAGCAGTCACCCGAGAGTGAAAACCAAAGTAGCAACGCCGCGAATCCCACGCTTGTACAACAACCTCCGCATCCCGGAAGTAGCCCAGAGGCCTATGCAAACTATCAACAGTATGTATGGCAGGCATGGAACCAGTACTATGCCCAGCAACAGGCTGCAATGGCCGCTGCTCAACAGCAAGCCCAAGGGGTTTCCTCTTCGAGTAGCAGCCCTGCTACCGCTTCTTCTTCGACTCCTGCATCTGCTTCCCAGTCGTCGAATCATGGTGCCCAACTTCCCCCCATGCCGCCGATGCCGCCACCTCCTGGTTCTGCTCCCTCTGGGAAAGGAGGGCCAGCCAAGAAGGGTGGCAGCAAAGAGGATAGAAGACAGGCGAATACTCCATACTATCCGTCAATGGACCCAACTAGGGTTGGTAGTCGCGTTGTTGAAGGTAGTTAATCCAATGTCACAACTCTCAATTTCTATGCTACTTGGCTTGATGCTCCACTCACTCGATAGACTCGGCCCAGCGACCAAATGACGTGGTCAGCGGCTTCTTCTTCGCCTCCCTTTGCTGCTTGAAATCTTGGTAGAGGTCTTTAATCAGTCGGTTGTCCTCCAGGTGAAATCTCCGGGGAATCTTGCCGAACCGCTCGCGAGGGTCTGTACTGTCGTAAACATCTTCCGGTAGAGAATCCGTTGGCACTACTGCCTGAAATGTGTTCGTGTCTGTAGGCCACCTAAATTTATGGAATGTGCGTGACTCACGCATACCACTTTCTCTGAACTCTTTTCGTAATAGTTTTGAACATATACTGGCGAAGTACTCATCAAGGGGTAGACTCGCAGTTGTCGCGGTTGTTCCGGCAGATTTTTCTTGTCTGAGTTGGATGACCCCAGGGTGAGAGTTCCTTCGTGGTTCCTCACAGGACTCTAGAGTGGAATACTTAATATCGTTCGCGGAAACGGTATCCGTAAGCGAGCCTAAAGAACGTCCTCTCACCTTGCCTGGGTCCTTGAGTCTTAAGTTACCGCTGGCATACTCCTCATGCTTGCGTTTTTCTTTATACTTCTTCGCATTCCTGCGAATTTCCTCATACTGCGGTTGGATTTGAGACGTTGTCACAGTAGACTCAACAACTAGCATTCCAGACGATGAGTTACCGAGAGGTATAGAGGTTGCCGTGGGAACCTCAATAATCTTTGTGCCATCAGTACGTGTACTAGCAGGACCGTTGGAGCGTGCGACCGATCTGTTGTTTGCGTCTGCTCGTTTCTGTGGTGTCTCATTCAGTCCCGCCTTCCCTTGTTTCTCTATGCGTCTTCTGCTCGTTACACATGGTTCGACTCGCTGCTTTCGTCGTTGCTGTAAGCCTGGCGGTCTGCTGTGGCAGACCTTGCATCCTGGTGGCTCCCAGTCACTCTCTCCCGTGGAGAGATTGAAAAAGAAGCACTCTGCACTTCCACTATCAAAGTATTCCTTCCAAACGTTGGTAAACCGTTTTTTATAACCCTGGGCAACGGAGGCATCGCCATTCCACGTCGAGACTCCTGTACACTGGTTGTACAGGTAGTATCGCCGGGACTTCTGATGCCAGATAATTAAGTACACCGGATGGTCGTGGCGACCTCCTTCCATGTTCGCTCTGCTCAACTCGGAGGCAACATGATTATTACTGTCTATTTTTTTTTTTAAGAGACACAGTGTAAGTCAATTCCTAGGCAGGTAACAATGTACCGTAACATAGCTACTAGCTAAGCCAGTTTTACTTTTAAAAGCGTTCCGCAAAACTGGAAAATGGTCGCACGGCAACTTGCAAGTTGCGACAATGCAGGTATGAAGCTGAGCTTGACGTTTTGGTTCTTTCTACAGATGCTTATATGCTAGGTGCGCAATTATACCACACAGGGCACAACTAACAATGTGCCCACGGAGGTGACTACCAGTGGTGACTGGCCAATCGGATGAGTGACCCGGAGTTTGAGTATCTTTGAGAAAGGGAGCAAGAGGAAGAAATATGTAGGGGCGACCTCTTTTCCTGTCCTAACAAGTAAAATAGTCCCTCTGCAGTAACCCATGTTTACACACACACACACACACACACACACACGTGTTTGAGACCCTCCATTAGAAAATTAGCAAATGACTGTATAGATTTACTGTCCACCATCACTTTGCTTTTCGACGACTTGTACAGTGTCTTTCAATCATCTTGTTAGGGGAATTTTCCTTGTTTTCACTGGAAGGAAAGCTCTGTAACATTGGTCGAAGCACTGAGGATTTGCGAAGGGTACCAATACCAACAATATCCTCCCAATCCTATTAAGCAATGAACTGCTAGCTAGCCATGCGGAGGTCCCATGGGATGTGACGGAAACGGATACTGAAGTTCGGGTCTGCGTCAATGCTTTGAAGTCACTCGTTTATGCTGCCCCTCTCCTAGTGGAACAGCGGGCCTGTAGCTGCCAGACACGGGCGCCAGCTGCTACCTAAGTGTAGCGGCTAACATCCAGCTGCCGACAGTCACATCTTCGTCGTCGACCAATACCAATATTATGACGAGCTGGAGATGAAACCGTGACAACGGTTAGGAACACAAATCGCTAGTGCATCTACTGTCTCTGTAAGCATTATGATACACTCCCGGGCGGACCCTTGCCCATTTTGCCTCGGTTTCATGCAGCGAAAACGTGTGCCCTCGTAAAGGATGCTTTTGATACTTCTCCACATCTGAACAGAAACCAACGCCATATTTAAATGAGCAATCACCAGATTCGAGCCGACACAACAACTGCACTCAATGAAAAAGTCCCTCGAGTTTCTATATCGCAAATCGGGCGCGCCACACTCGTTCCAGATTCGAACAGAAATCAACCATCTATCTAAACGCCGAGGTTTAAGTATACGGCATAAACTACGATGTGCGTCCCCTGACACTCTGGAACTTCAACATGCGCATTCAATGGCCGACGCTCCACATGTGCATGATAGCACTCATGTGTATCTAAGAGAGGTTAATATCATATTTGTTCATTATCCATTCGGCGTCGGATCTTATCTCGTTGTCTGATTGTGTTTGCAGCAACACACCTTTCCCGGAGCGACCTCGACACGTTTGGCCGTTAACCCCGTCGGCCACGATACGAAGCGCTATTCACTACGGTTAGAGGCTTGCAACGACAGAATGAATTCTTCATTTTCATCAGCCGACCGCCAGCAACAGTATGGGACTGGCACTATGGGAGGCTCCGTGGGTGAATTCCTGGGTTCGGGGGAGAATATCTACAATTGGATTAAGCGCGAAGAACCTCCAGCGCAGAAATTACCCATGTATCGCTCCAAGTACAACCCCACGAACCCGCCGGTACGGTCGACATTCAATAATGTCACACAAAAAAAGCCGAATGGGACGATAGGGAGAATAACCAAGGATCAGATCCAGCCGAAACAGTATCTGAAAGCTCACGAACGTACAGGAGCTGCGATGCCCGATAAAACCAAACGTAAGTGTGTTTGAGGCTTGGCATTGACATATCCATGCATCCGCATTAGGATTTGGGCATTATTGTGCAGCAAAACGGTTTCAGCGGCAACATGAGCGAAGAAAGCCTTCCATCCCTAAGCGAGACGAACAGCCTCCTCACGGGCTCAGGTCTGATAAAAACTACGTAGTAGGCAATGCAGTCGAAAATATTTTAGCCGGTAAGAAAAATGGAAAAAAGCGAAAGTATATCGACTGCCAGCCGGGGATGCATTTTTTCCGACTCTTTTTCGGCAGCTCCCGGAGGACGACATCGAGGAGAACCGGATTACCTCCATAAAGCTGACTACGGGAAGGTATGCCTCAGATCGCAAACAAATGAATGGCACATGCATGACTGACGTGCGGAAGCACTCTTTTCGTGGACAGGTTCCTGCTTACCTTGATGACGTGAAGAAAGAGGTGGAGGCAGAACGGGAAATGATCCAACAGATTCTGGATGAAGATGAAATGAAACATGAGGAGGGTCCTAGGGTAAGCTTTGCGGACGCTAGTGAGCTCTTTAAATCGTCTTGTCTTTTAGTAAATGTAAATTACACCCTTTTACAGTATCGCGAAATGAGCGAAGAGGAGCGCGATGAACTCCTCAATGCCTTAAAGACTAAATGGGACCTGGTAAATCATGAGTACCAGAAGATGACCTGGAAAAATATATCGACAACGAACTCTACTTTCGGCCAGATACAAGCGTGAGTTGTCTTCAAATATTTGGTCTATTTTAGCGGGTATTCAAGCATTTCCCTTCTGCAGAAAGGAAGATTGCGAGAATCAGTTAGCTCAATTAGAGAAGGACATAGAGAGACTCTCCGCCAAGGGTCCTATCTACGTGCTTGATGAAGATCAATCCTAATTGGAGACGAAGCCTTTTACCGATCGTCATTCACCTATAGTATTGGTTAGATCACTCTTAGCAGTGACCGGTTAAACACCAATCCAGGCCAACTAAACGCCCCTCAGTAAGGCTGTGTCCAAGTGGCACGCAGGTCCTGCTCGGCTGTTGCGGGCCAGAATCAATATAACCTGGCACACTGTACCCACATTAGCTCATACTTTGCTAGTACCACCTCCCTGTATGTGACTGATATGCTATACTCCGAATTCTCTCCCAAGTGCGCCAATGTCTTCCTTCTCAGTCTTCGCCACAAGGTCATACCTTCCTTGGCAAGTGAAACAGAGGCGAACTTGGGACCACAAGTGTTTCGCTTCTGGATTAATGCGTAAGGCCTTCAAGTACGCTGTAACAGCCTCGTCATACTTGCCTAAATTGTACTGACTAATGCCTACATTCAGTTGAGCCCGGACGTAAGAAGGATTTAACTGAAGTGCTCGTTGGTATGCTGGGAGCGCTTCTTGGGAGCGTCCGCTCCTCGTCAATGTAGCGCCGAACTTATTCCACAAACTGTAATCTGTAGGCGCCGATTTTAGTGCCTCTTTGAAGCATTGCGACGCACTGTACGCACATGCCTTCAAACGTCTACATGGGCAAGAGTTGGGGACGAACGCATAAAAACACTTACGTGTGATATTCCATTCTCAGGGTATAAAGCAGGCCTTGAACAATGAGTGCCTGGGGATCACCTGGAGCAGTTTCCAAAGCACTGTTCATCAGCTGCAGTGACGAAAGTTCAGAATAAAGGTGTAGACGTCCTGTAGTGCATAACAATTCACATACTTGCATTAAGTCATCCGACATGGTGTTTTCCGCCGCACTCCGTGTCTGGTGGAGCGTATCCTGGTCCATGCCTGCAAACTCCGGGTTGTGTTGCGCCCATGCTTGCAAATTCTCTAGTGCCCCACTATAATTTTTCTCATTTAGATACGAGACACCAATCGCCAGCCGGGCTTCAAGGTTGAAAGGATCATAATGTACAGCATTATGCAAACACGTTATTGCACTGCGGTCATCATCGTTGTCTGCATGCGCCTGGCCTAAGCACCGCCATGCCTCCGAGTGAGTCTCATCTAAATTTACAGCCGCTTCAAACGAGTGAATAGCCTCACGGTTCTCGTCTGCGAACAGAAAACGAGTAAACACTCAATAACGAAGGTTGTAATAATCAAATATCTTGAATGGCTTACGATTTCTCAAGTGGTGTAGCCCCCTCTGGAAATGTTCTTCGGCTGTTCCACTGGTCTGCGCCAACGTCTGCGCATCGTACCTCCAGTCGTAAGCAGCAGGAGAACTAGTACTACTCGTCTGGGTAGGAGCAGCAGACGAATGACGTCTCGTTTCGGGTGGAGAAAGTATGTCTCCCCAGTCGTCAATTTCTGAAGAAGCTATTTCAGCCCACGCTTTCATTAGTTGGTCTTGCATCTCTTGATCCATGTTGTTCGAATCAACTTCCGTGCCGCCATTCATCGCGTCCTGTCCTGCCGCTTCAGCCATTGCGTGAATTGTCTCTCGGATTTTCTCACTATCATTTTGCTCTAAAGCCTCTCGCCACATGTTTTCTAGTTGCTGGGAAGAATTTATCGGGGGAGCAGAGGTTACTGCAGGTTCAGTCGGAGTGTGGGAAGTGCTTTGGACCTGAGAATGTAATGCATCGGCACCATCCGTTGGAGCTCCATGTACTACGTCACCGTTAGTGTCATCAAACTTTAAGTATCCTAAAGAAATTCGAGTAAGAAAATCAGTTAGTTCCGAGTTAGCGAAACGCTCATCAGGATCTTCTCTCAGTTGCTGCGCCAAACGTGCCGCCTGGGATCGACGCGCATCGTGCACATCTTCAGAGGGTGCGGCATTACTTTGTCCCCTCCGCATTTGAGATCCAAGAGCTTCTTCTAAGTTTCTTTCATACTCTCTTTCCAAATCTACTTCATCGTTTTGCGCCTCCGAACTTCGTTGCCCTGTAGGTGCGTGGCTGAAGGCTTCCGGCGGAGCCGGTTGCTGATAGTGCAGAGTCTGAGCCTGCGGCGGTAGTTGAGACATCATGCTGTACATGTTGGCGTAATGAGTAGGCCACTGTAGCTGCTGTTCCATGTGTTGGCCAGGATGATAACTATTGGGCGTATACGGTGCATGGGCCCGCATTTGTGCGGGGTCAGCAGATGCTTTCTGGGCTTCACCCCACGCATGCTCGAGAGCATGCATCATCTCCTGCTCATAGGAGTAACCTTCTCCATTTGTAGTATTGGATGCAATGCGCTGTTGCATTGGAGCTCCATGCGCTTGGAGACCAGAACGAGTTTGCTCAGCCGGGAAAGACGCCAGTGCTGCTGCGCCTGCGAAGCCATGTACAGATACATTCGACCATCGGCGTGCTATTTCAGCTACGTAAGAGATGACACAACCTACCACTCGAATTGGCCTGAGTTCTCTGCTGTTGTTGCTGCTCTAAGAGCCTCATCTGCTGGACTGGGTCCATGGAGGCAAACATGTCAGGATGTTCTCCATGGTTCATCATTACCGCCGTTCTCTCAGTATGCCCCCCATGGCCTACCTGTTGAGATGGGCCAGTCGCTTGCTGCCGCCAAACTTGGTCCACTAGCTGAGAAACAGGGTTCTGCGCTGAGGCGCCCCCATTTCCCCCCTCGCCGGTATCACATCCTTGACCTACGACAAGTTTCTGAAGAATTGAATTCATCGTCCAACCAGCCTGTTTACGGGGTCATCCGGGCCGTGTCGAAACGGAAGAAACAACAAGGAGGGTCGCGCAATCTTACCTACCTACAAAGGATTTCGGGCAAGTGGTTGCATTTAGGAATCCCCAATACGGACCGTATTATACGGTGTGGGAAAGGGGCAGAGACACAAGTTGAAGTTGCCCCAGTGACATGTTGTGCCTTTTGAAGTTCGATTCCTTGTACCCAGTTTATGAAGTCCGGCAACACAGCAGGCTCACAATAGGGCATACATGCATATATATGGTGGTTTCTTGACATGCTTAAGTGGTGTATTGCCTCGCGATACCTGAGAAGCTCTTCATGTACGAACTTCTTCTACTGTACCACATGTGGGGTGTACTATGAAAACCGTGCAGTACACTCACAAGAAGAGATGCGGAACGTTCGCAAGCGGATGACGGCTAAACTGTCAGTCACGTTGATGCGCCACAACGTGAGGAAGATGGAGTGGTTCCGGGTAGGGTTCATCCCTCATACGGCGTAGCGTAGTCTGTAGCTTGCACGTCTTCCTGTAGGAGCAATACTAATACTCGCGTAACCTACACGTCTTCCGGTAGGATGCAACCTTGTAAGAGATCCTTCTTGGAGATGGGTTGGTGCTTCCCCACCACTACCATTACGAAGCGGCAAGTTTATTTTGCATCTGTGTTAGCTTCCTTCATCGGCTCAAAGCGATTTTAGCAGAAGATACCATTCAGAGGGTAATGGTTCTCGATATTGCTGGTACTGGTATGTATGATGGTTTCTTGGCATGCTGAAGAGTGTGCGTGTGCGTGTGTGTGTGCTTAAGTGGCATGTCTCCTTGCCTGCGAAGTGTTCAAGTGGTGGATTCCGTGTCCAGGCCGTGCATTCTGTGTTTGCTGTTTGCGATCTCAGTCAACGGCTATTTTCTGTTTAACTTGTATGAGTCCTTGTCAAGGATATATTGAGTTCCCGACCAGATCGTTGTCAAACCAACAGTTGCGCTTAGTGCATCCAGGACATAGACTTCTGGAGTTCCCCATGCGGCGTAAGTGAGGGCGGATATAATCAGGCCAATCGTACAACCCGTGTTCGCCTTGCTTATATTAGAGGGCGTCGCAGATAGAGAAGTGGGATCGCTAAAGCCAAAAAATGGAACTCCTTTAGGTTTTGTAGTCCATCTCATATATAACACTCCGAGTATCAGCCCTACATCTCTCCCAATTATCAGTGTCGCCAGCCAAGGGTTGATTAACTGCTGCATGGCCACAGCGACGGTGGTGCATCCGACGAGCATTTTATCTGCCAAAGGGTCCAGGTAGGAGCCCAGGATAGATCCCTGGTCAAACTTCCTCGCTATGTATCCATCCGCCGCATCGAAGAACCCCGCAATACCAAACACGTACACGGCCACATCGTAATAGCTGTTGAGGACACAGTAAGCCACAACGGGGGCTCCTACCAATCGTAGCGTCGTCAGGACATTCGGTACAGTTCCCAGCAGACTCTCCCGTTTCATCCAATATCGGTTCTGCAGAGAGTCCTCATCAAAGACATGTTATAGACTTCTTCCTGGTTCGGTCAGGTATCCATGGCCCCAGTACTCACCTCTTTCGGCTGCTTCTGTTGGTCTTCCCTCATCCACGAAGAGGGATGGAAATATCGTCTCTGTATAGCTCCATTATAGAGCGCTACTGGCACGCAGTGTAAAGGAGAACGACAAACTTTGGGAGATAGAGTGTTCGAGAGGGGATACGCAGGCCGCCGAGAGCATACACCAACGGCAATCCTGTGCATAGTGGGTCCCACCTATATCGATGAACTGGATCCAGAACAAAATCGATCAAATAAAGTTAGACAGAGTGTCTAACAAACTTACGCAGGTACGATAGACTCTCGAATGTGGAGACTCAGAGTCGGCTCGGACCAAACCACTTAGATCCAAAGTCGGCCTGGACCAAACCCAGGCCCTTGCGTGGGTGTATATTGGTTTGATCTGCTACAACTCTTGGACAAGTGGTGACGCTAACTATGTCTTTTCATTGCTTTTCTTGTTTCTTGGCTCGCTTTTCTTCGATCTTTTTCTCTACACTCTTGAGTTCGTTTTCAAACTTGCTCTTCTTCCGGGCATTTTCTTTCTTTTGTTCCAACTTCGGATCTGGCTTACGCTTCTTATTAGAGTTCTGTTGTTGCTCCTCGGCGTTTGCCATTTCCAATGTACTTCGTAGTTGTTGTTTACTTTCTTGGGCCAGCTTGAAAGGGTCCTCATCTTCTTCGCTATCGTACACGACGGTCGAAAGGTTCGTTGTAGCTGCGCCCGCCGTTGGCAGGAACTCCTCGTATTCAACTTGCTTTAGTTTTTCTTGTAAGCGCTTATTTTGTTCGTCTTTTGAGGACGAGCTTGCCTTCTTTTGTTGGGTATTTGAAGAACCTGAAGTTTGTAGCTCACTCCCTTCCTTGCTACCTTCTTCCTCTTCCTCGACCTGCTCTTTGTTGTCGAAAAATCCGAAATCCGCATCACGCAGGATGTCGTCCTGATCATCATCATCTTCTTCATCCTCGTCTTCTTGGGCCTTTTTGACAAATGAGCGACCAAAATAGTCACCAGCATCTTCGAATATGTCATCATCTTCGTCGATTACCGGCTTTTGCGATGTAGCCGTTTGCGGCGACTGGTGAGCCTTTGTATCTGTTTTCCACTTCGGCGTACCCTCTGGGAGCTCTCCGGTATTCACTAATTTCGTCCGTGAGCGGCGGTTACTAGGCAGACCAGACATTATTTCTGATAGACGATCCACTATGTCTCGGGGACATTGGACGCACATGCCATCGTCTGCTTCGGCGATATCCTCTTTTGGTCGAGTGATCAGTGTCGGTAGTCTGCACACAGATTCTAAGTCGTCTGGATCGTCCCCTAAATCGAATTCAAACGCCGTTCCTGGATACACAGTAAAGAAAAAGACAACAATGCCATACCGTCAAGATACTTTTCCTCACACTACATCCCACTTACTACCGGGAAGGAACCGGTCTTCATGTCGTCCTGATCTCGTAACTCCCAGTCCGGAGCTTTTTGAATTATCCGACAGAGTCTCATTAACCAAACGATAAATTGTGGATCCAAGATGAGTATTAAACTGAACCGGTCTATTGACACGGGACACCCCCATGGCCTCCTGCATTCCTTTATTTATTCTCTGGCGGCTTGCATGGCTCCCAGCAGCATGTTGTTGTTGATGGCGCTGCTGTTGTTGCTCCAGCTGCTCACGTCGGATTTTTTCGGCTAGTTTGAAGTCTAACCCTTTAACGAGGTGCGTATGCTCTGCATCCCCTCCCAAATATTTGCTCTTCTCATAGTCTATATGAGCCATTTGCTCCTCTGTAATTTCAGGTTCTCCCTTGCTATCTTCTTCGCCTCCTGTCTTTTGTTCACGCCGTTCTTTCGCTCGATCCCTGTACTTCTCCTTGAGCAACTTCCTCTGTTTTTCATCATCTGCTTCTTCATTCTCGTCACTTTGTTTCTTGGGAGGACCTCTGCCTTTCTTACTGCCTGGCTTTTTTCGCTCCTGTTGGCCTCCGGACGCAGCTGCTCCATCGTGGTTATTTCCGCTATTTGGCGTTCGTTTCACCGACGAAGACGCCAACAATTGACGGAAATCACTCTGGTTCATTTTGACGAGCTACCCTTGTACTTGTACCATATATATGTGGGACAAATATCATCAAACACTGTCATGTGATGTCAAAACACGACTCGCGAAGCAGCAATCTTTTCGTACACTTTATGTCATTCATTCCATTTCATCAATCAAACGTGCCTTCCCGCTGATGAAGGCTAGCTGGTCAGGTGAGTCTGCACTGAGAGGTGCCGGTGGGGCAGACTGTAGTTAGTCGTGATTAGGGTTAGGAATCCTGAAGCGCCAACGCGCTTTAGTACGCCACACATGTCGAAGTGTCTTTCCCGAACAGGTATTCACTTCCAGGGCCCCTGGCCGCCCCAGGCTGGAGGTGGGACGGCAATTTCCCAGCGTCCGAACCAGAGTACATGGAATCCGGGGATTATCTAGTTAGCTGCAACGGTGTTGATTGATAGAATGCTAGTAGTTATACATACAGGACAAAAGTCGTCATTTTGGATTTCAGACAAAAGTTAAAAATAATAATGATGAGTTCGCCCGAGGAGGAGGAGAAGTCAACGCGTACTGTCAAGGATGTCCGAGGACCCCGAGGAGCTCTTACAGCTGAAAAAGCCCAAGAACTCTTTGCTGATGTCCTGGAAGACCGCAAAACGGACTACACCGACTTGGTACTCAGCACCTGGGCATGGAGTGCAGAGGCAGCAGAGGTAGCGGCTCGCGCCATCGCTAAACTTCCGGCGCTGGAAGTGGTGCATATGGACGACATTATTGCTGGACGGCCCGAAGCAGAAGCCCTAGAAGTATACAGAATTCTCAGTGCAGCACTGGTAGATCACAAATTGCGTGTCATCAATCTGAGTGATAACGCGATCGGCCCCAAAGGACTCGTCCCTTTGACCAACTTACTGCGCGATCGACAATATCTGGAAGAAGTATACTTTTGCAATGATGGAATTTCCGCCGAGAGCGCCCAAACAATCGCCGATTTACTACTTTATAGAACACCAACAACGCTAAAACGAATCGAGTTCTTTAACAATATGAGTGGTAGTGACGGCGCCATTGCTATCGCCAGACTCGTGGAGGCCTCCCCTCAATTAGAGTACTTCCGGTTCTCCTCATCAAGAGGTGGTAAAGAAGGAGGAGAAGCTCTGGCGAACGCGCTGAACAACACTAAGAACCTCCAACACTTGGATCTTCATGATAACACTTTAGGTGTTGTCACAGGAAAAGCACTTGCACGCCCGCTACTCAAACAGCCGAACTTGTTATATTTGGATTTGGGTGATATAAGTACGTTGTCCTCTGTATCTCGTGCCTTTACTGTCGTGTCGTGATCACTAACTACTGTCACAGGTCTTGAACAAGAAGGACTGGAATATGTTGCCAGTGCTGTACTTAAAGGGCCGTGTTGTCACACGTTGGAGTATCTAGATCTGAGTACAAATGATGTCGAGGGTGAAGAAGCCGCACAAGTTGTGGCGGCTCTTCTGCGTCAGCTCCGTCGACTCCGCGTGGTGAAATTAGAAGGCAACGAATTTGGGAACAAAGGTGCTCGGATTATAGCAAAGGCGCTGGAGGAACGGGTTGCCGACTCGGAAATTGATGATACCATCGAGTCATTGACGTTGAAAGAAATCTCCACGTACTCTTCTGGAGCGGTTGCAATAGCTAGATCTGCCGCTCAGCTTCCTCATCTACAAGCGCTTAACTTGGATGAAAACTATCTTACCGAGGGCACTGTTGATTCGATCCAAACTATCATTGAGGAAGGTGCATGTGCTAGCGATGCTTTTGTGCCTCTTAAGGATAACGACGAAGAAATGGCCCAAGAGGAGGAAGAGGACTCCGGCGATGACGGGGAAGAAGTCACCTTGGACTGGGAGCCTATAGATATTTCGGACGCCGACGACAATTCATGATGTTTCCTATTGGAGCAGGTGTTGTTGTGGGTCGTCACCATCTCCGAGTTGGAAGCGTACCCTGCTATAGCTTTGGAGCTCTACCGGTGTTGGTGTCTGTTTTCATTGCCGACGTCGCCAACCATGCCAGTAGTGGCACGTATTTGGCAACTGTATCAGCTTCTGCAGAAGATGCTGTTCCTTGCGCTGCACGAGCGGCAACTCCTTGTGCGATGATACTGTACTTGAAATAGAAGAATGCTTTACAGTAGTTCCATGACGCTTCACCATAGCTCTTTCCTACATAGCTTCTATATTTTTTGAGGCACTCTTCTTCACTAATTATATCCCCTGTTGATCCGCTATCGTCACCTTGAGTTGTAACAGAGAGTTGATTCATGCATACAAACGTGGCCAGGTCTGACAGCGGATGGCCGATGGTTGACATTTCCCAATCGACGATTCCAATCAATCTCGGTTCCGACGGATGAAAAATAAAATTATCAACTTTAAAATCTCCATGAATCAGTTTTTCCTGCTCCTCGGGAGCATTATTTGCCAACCACTCAGTCTGCCATTCTAAATCCGGGATGGACGTTGTAAACCTAGCCTGGTACTCTGACACTTCGGCGAGTTTCCTAGCTTGACGGCGATAATAATTTCCCTGGCGTTTCCAATCTTTGAGATGAAGCCCATTTTCAAAATCTAACATATGGAGAGCGGCCAATGCTCGAAGAATCGAATCGTAGCACCCTTCCCTGTCTTTAGCCGATAAACCTGGTAACGACGGATGCGAGAACGTCCTACCTTGTAGGAATTCCATGACAAAGAACGAGGATCCAATAACGTCCGTGCCGTCACAATACAGTAGCATGCGTGGAACAGGAACTTGCTGTGCTAATTGGTGGTTGTGGTACGTGTGGCCGCAATTGGCTGCTTCCCGTAAAGATTTCATGACTCGGAACTCGCGATCAATGGCATGAGCTGATGCGGGGAGTTGCCCAAATGGCTTACGCCGGATAGCCAAAGACCCCAGAGAAGATGATGCAGTTTCCACCTTGTACGTCGGATTCGACTGCCCGGTGGCGAGCTTCTTGACCTTGATAGGGCCAATAAACTCGGCTGGCAACCGGCGCGACAAGTATCGATGCAACTTCACGACATCAATATCCAGTTCCCGAGTCTCAGTGTGGGATGACGGATCCATTTGGCTCTATGCGGTAGCACTTCGGGACATCTAAATCTAAAACGATAAAAAAAACGACAATTCCAATCAATGTGTGCATTCTTATATTATACCAAGTCCTGAGAGACCACCTTTACAGCTTCACAAAAAGATGAACTACAAATACAGGTAATGCTCCAGCAGCTCCACGGATATGGAGGAGATATCCAACATTCCATCTCAATGCTGTATCTCCGTAAGCCCATGGACGGAATAAGGTTAATGTTTGCACGCAAGTTGAGGATTCACCATCCAATTGGTCTTCGGTCATAGTAAAATCCCCCAGTTGTCAGCTGCTCGAAACAACACGCGGTGTGTTTTGGTAATACTTGTGCATAGGAAGGCGTCACGTTACGTACCTCATTTTCTTTGAATAGTGCAAGCATAATAGGCGTCTCCGCACCCACAACTGGGGACCGAGGACCTTTGTGGCTTGACATATCGGTAGAGCAATAGCCCGGACAACATGCATTGACTAGAACGTGGTTGCCCTTCTCTTCGCGGGCCAAAATCATCGTATATGCAATTTCTCCCAGTTTCGAAATACCATACATGCTATCACTCCAACCTTCTTGTTTGTGTATCCCTTTCTGTATATCTTCAATAAACTTGTTCATGAGGCGGTCTAACCCGGCTCTATCCAGGTCTGAGGCAATGAACTGTTCTTGGAGTTCTCTCGCGACTTGGGATAGTTTTCCCGATTGTGAGCATACGCTGTAAGATAGGGAATCGACAAATAAGTAATATAGGATGAGAATTTATCCGGGAACACCAGAAAACCCATACTTTACGATCCTGCCTTTGGCCGCTCGAATGAATGGAAGGAGACTGTCTGTTATTCGCTTCGTACCTGCAGTTGATAGATAATACAGTGTCCACAAAGAACCTGACTCAAAGTCTTAAATACAAATCAAGTACGAACCAAAGTAATTGACATCCAGAGTGTTTTGAGCTTCTTCCACTCCAAATGTGCTACCGTGATACGCAAATCCGGCGTTGTTGACTAGAATATCCAGTTTTCCGTCATACTCGCTTCGGATCCATTCGGTTATCTTTGAGACGCTTTGGTCCGAAGTAATATCTAATTGATGGAATTTCGTCTGTATACCATCCTTCTGTAATTGTTCTTGTGCAGCTCGTCCACGGGATTCATCGCGTGCCGCCAGGATGCATTCTGCGGTGGTACTCATCGCATAGTCCCTCACTCATTCACTCGCTCACTTCCACGGCCATGCACGTACCAATGCCTTCTCTCTGGGCCAAGCCCTTACAGATTTCGTAGCCAATGCCTTTGTTGGCTCCTGTCACTAGAGCCACCACAGGTCGATTACTCGCCATTTCTTTTACTACTACTACCGACGCACTCTCCAATTTTTCACCGAGCATTCGTGCAGAAAAAAATTCTGATTGAATGGTATCAACCACATTGGTTATTGGGCTTGTATGAGCTCGATACTATGAGGCATACACTTCAGCTTGAAGTTGCCCCACATCTTGAGCTAGAAGTTCGATTCCTTGTACTTGGTTTATGAAGTTTCTGTGCATTGTTTTGGTTTATTCGCAACAAACTGAGATGCCGGGAAAACGTAACAGAAAAGGACGAAAAAGGAGCAATTCCTCGCACGCTCCACCACAACAGCCGGCTCACAATATGCCAAGAACCGACCGAGGAGGCTGCAGCCCAACAGGACATGCAGCATGCTTAAGTGGTGTGCTTCCTTTCCTGTGAAGCTTTTCGAGTGGTATTGTGGACTCAGTATGGAGACCGAGAAGTATTTAATCTTTGTGTTTGCTGTTTACTGTTTGCTTGGGCTCTGTCTCACAATCGGGACTGCATGGGACGCTCTCCCGTGGAACTGGGAGGAGAGACTCTCAATGCATGCTGGTGCGCACTGGGTGAAAGACGTCTTGCCATACGTTCCGTATTATCGCCTTTCTCCCGCTGAAAAGCTTGTTCGAATGATGAAGGAACCCAAGACTAATGTACTGGACGAACAGGGACACTATTTGGTCAATAGGTCGACAACTCTCTCGTCCGCACCTTTCCAGGTTTGATACGGCCCCAAGGGTACGGGCAAGACGACAACAGCAACGAGACTGTTAGAAGAGCTATCATCCGCAGGGAAGCCTGCTTTGTATCTGAGCTACAGGGACCCAGCAACGTGGACGCGTTTCCGAAAGTGTTTCGACCTCGAAGTCGGAGAGGCAAAACTGGAGGGGAAGATGATAGCCGACCTCGAAACGGCACTAGAAATGTCATATGAAACAATGGGATCCAACCCTTTGATAGTCGTCGATGATATTAACTTTGCGCCTCAGGATGAGGTGCAAATGTGGGTCCTGCTTGGGCGCACAGCAGACCGGGGAAACAGGAAATCTCAATTTCATTTGTTTCTTATCACTTCCCCCGGAGAGGGAATGCACAAGATCAATAAGGTGTCAGACCATATTTACTCCAAGAAAGTGATATTTGGACACCTTAAGCGAGACGAAACCAACGAATATCTTGTGAAGGCTAAAGGGATAGAGGATCCAGAGTCGTGGTGTTGGATTTGGCACGTCATTGGGAGTAAGCCTGGTGACCTCAATAAATACGCGCCTGTTTCTTCTGTTTCCAAGCAACAATTATACATGATTCGGGACGACCTGTTGGTATTGGCCCGTGAGGCATATGCCGAAGCGAGAGGGTCTGTCGAAGCAAATCGTGGAAAGGAAGGAGCGAATTGCTTCGATAGTGTTTTGCATGCGCTGGTGAACCATTCTCTGTCAATGGGAAGTTCCTTGGAATGTTTAGGAAGCGAAAGCCTGTCACCTCTTCTGTCAAAGTATGGTTTCGGCGATAATATCCTGCAAGAGTTTTGCGACGCAGGAAATGTGCTCACTGGTGATCGTTTTCAATGCTTGAGCTTTGAAAGCAAATACGTTCAAGACTACATGATGAACAAATTTCGAAACCGCACTTGTCATGACTTTGAGCGGGTGTGTAAGCAGGAATTGAAACAGTCTAAGAGCCGGACGGATGATGATCATCAGGAGGAAGTGGATATTCCGGCATCGCTCTAGGAGTCCAATGATAGGACCGGTTGGAGGTTTCTTTTTATGCATTAGGGTACCGGAAGTCATCCAGTCCTGACTTGCCGAGCACCAAACTTCCGAAACAACAAACAGTCACGGCAGAGGTCAACTACAGTAAATGACCTATTCACACAAAAGCCTGTTCTTCCTTCACTAATACCCTCCCATCAAGTTACTAGCTGCGCACCTATCCTTCCCATCACTAAAGAGTTTCGTCTATCCGTACACGGTTTGCAGGCCTGTTATTTATGTGGTTTCCGCGAAAAAACGATGTGTTTGGAGCTATTTTACGTGGGGTCAAATACAAAATATGTGGGGTGACACACATTCACGATATTGAATGTCCTAATAATACTTCTAAATGCTCACGATATTGCTTTCCAGACTGCTCACCGCCAGAACCCTGAAGTTTTCAGCCATTTGGCCATTTATGACCTCGGTAAGACATTGAATACTAATATACACACGTACTTCCCCATCCCATGCTGTATACACCTTCCCTTCGGTGCAACCAGGAGGAAATGGGATCGTTGCCTTTGTTGTAGCGCGAAGATACGCCGAACGTATTTGGATGCACGAGCTTCAGTGGATAAGAAATACCCAGACCTTGTAAGAGATCCTTCTTGGAGATGGGTTGGTGTTCCTCACCAGTGAGTCACCACTACCGTTACACAGCAGCAAGTTTATTTCGTTCAGTATTTGTTGCTCTTTGCGTTTCCGAGATTCAAAGTGTACATACATATGTACGCGGTACAAGCAGTCATATACAGTTACACACACATACCATATGTGACAGATACCCCATCCGCCGAGGTGTTGACCGCATCCTAGCGATAAATATACATGTATACAGTACCAGTGAGTACTGTTGATTGTCAAGTGGTAAAGGTTTCGGGTTGGAACAAACTGATACTGTTTCCAAGAGTGACCAGATCATTCCGACTTGGCGAGGAAACCACTACCGGCATATACAGTACTGTAACTCTGTTGCTTCCGCACGGCAGCTTGTACCAATTGATTCCTCTAGCGGCTAGCCTGGGCAGAGCTTCAACTTCAAACACATCTGTCTTTGTATGCTCCACTACGATAGATAGGGTTAATTATTTGTGGCGGTGTTGGTAGTGCCTTTGTATTGTATATTAATATAGTTGCATGGTGCATGGTGCTGAGGAGAGAGAGAAAAGGAGTGTCAAAGGAGAGAGATGGTGGAGCCTCCGGCGGCCTATCTACGCAGTTCCAAAGTGCTGTATGAGCTGGAACCAGGCGAGATTACCATCGGCAGAGGTGCTCAAAATGATATTGTACGTATTCTCTACCAGTGTTCCTCAGGGCAGGGGAAGGACGCTGTAATGTGTCCTCGTATTGAGTGACGGACGCTTTCAAATCACGCGCTCCGAGGGCAAAAAGTTCAAGTCATGCTCATATTTAAGTGCCTTAATGTCCCTTTTGTATGTTACTCCAGGTTCTCACGGAGTCAAAATCGATTTCAAATAAACATGCGCGGTTGATCGTACGACCAGGAAGCAAGGTAAGAAGCTAGTGGAGGGCACTGGCTCTGGATTTGAACAACGTCATCGCTCACACGCTTATGATGATGCCATGGCAGAAGCGAGCTAAACTTATAGATGTGGGATCTACTAACGGAACATTTGTCAACCAGACACTGTTGAAGAACACTACTGCGGAACTCAACTCGGGCGATATTATTCGTTTCGGGTTTGACGCCGTCCAGTACAGGTTTGATTTCCACGAAGTGACAGATACAAGAGGCATCACTGGGCAGGGTGAGACACCGGAGCACGGACACGGTAAATCGCCATCCAAACAATATGCGGATCTGCACACTACCAACGCTACTTATCGGAGTGATGCCGCTAGTGGCGCAGGCTCCCTGGGAGTACACTCCCAAAGGATCCAGTCGCCAACACATGCGGAACGACAAAAGCGTGAATCCGATGGTCCGTACAGTCAGAATAATGCTTCTGGTGGACCGATCGGACATAATGACTCTGCGGAAACGATACTAGAGTCCGAAGACAGGGCGGCGGGTATCTCGACCCGCGAGCGAACAGCCCGGCATTCAACGTCTGGAGAGCCACCCAAACTAAAGCGAGATCCGGCTCATCCGGGGCAAAATGGTTCGGCAATGAATGATATATTATATGGTGGAGGTTATGGGCAGAATGATGACAGGTTTAGTTCTTCAGCGAGGAGTGCCACAGAGTGGCACGCCACAGGAACTAGTTCCCCATTAACGGCGACTAACGTCCGCACATCCGGTGAATCCTATCCGGAGCAAGCAACAAGTCACCCACCATCCCATCGTTCCCCGGATTTACAAAGAAGTGCAGACAAATCCGCCCGTGAAACTTTGGCACAATCCCTACGCGAGTCTCACCACAAGGCGTACAAGGACACGCGGAGCCCACAGAGAGCTACCACAGGTACAACCTCGGCAGCCCAGAGCACTACATATGGTGCTGTTAGGCACAGCGCTAATGCGCGAGCTAATAGCACTCGAAATCACATGGCTGATACTTCAGCAGAACGAGGACGTTCCAAGAGTCAGGAGACGTTTCCTGATAGATCGTCGCAAAGAGGGGCACACACCAGAGCCAACTCTAGTCCTCCTGGATGTGCAGACCTAAGCAAACGAAGGGAAGAAAGGAAACGAGCGCAAGAGCAACTGCGAGCAATGGTACGGCGCGATCGTGCTTCTCAAAGGAAAGCAAGGTTAAGAGCTGCAAGTGCAGCAAGTAGATCAGCGATGGAAGCTGCATCGAACACAATGAAAGAGTTGTACGAGAGTGTCGAACGCGGTGGAAACAACAATATTCCCCCCATTTCTGTAGTTTATCCCGCTGGTCCTAATCCATATGCGAGTGGGGACCAGCAGCATAACGTTGAGCCGCACGACACTGCGCAACCCATCCATACTCCGGTGCAAACACGGCCTGTAGACGCTGCAAATTTAAATATGACCAAGGACTCTTTGCAGTCAGAATTTAATGATAAAGGGTCTCAAAGGCAAGTGCATTCCCTGGATGGTCCAAGGAAATCGGATACCTATGAGCAGATGCAGAAGGCTATCTCTCACTCCCAAGTCAATGATACAGGTTCGCAGGGACAAGCACATTTTGTCGATAACCAAAGACAATCGGTATCGTTTGAGCAGCGGCCCAACATTGAAACTGATAGGAATCAAGGCTGTGATGAGGCAGCAACTGAAGCTGAGAGAGATCGAGTCCAAAGTCAGGCAGTTCCCGTTTCAGAAGAAGTTGCAACAAGCTATCCACATATTCAATGGGATGATGTAGGACGCGAACAGCGTGGCGGTCGAGAGGAGAGCAACCAAGCAACGCCTGAGGAGGAAGTAGGTCGCGCAGCAGCATCCTCTCTTCATGGTCATGCCGTCGGTGGAAACCCTCATAGAGATAGTACGAAGGAGAACAGGCTCCGCGAGAGTCGAGAGAGTGAAACGTGGAAACAGGGGATTGCTGATAAAAATGGAAAACGGAACTCAAGTCGTGGTGTTCCCACTGCATCCAAAGCAAGTGAGCCAAAGTTAGAGCAACGGGATCGATCCAACTCTTCGCCCAGTCGAGAATCAAGTGGTGAATCGGAGGCGGCCAGAAGTGCCTCTCCTGTAAGACGGTCCCATTCTTGGTCGGGGAGAAAAGGAAGAGTTGGCACTACCGGTGGAGACGGCATAGTAATCCAGTCATTTAATGGGAACCTCATTCTTGGAGAGGATGCCCGAAGAAGGCTATCTGAGACTTCACAGCCTACTGCGCCTACGCAAACAAGTGTTTCTACAATGATGGATCACGTGAGTCGTCATAGCCAGCAGACCCCTCCAACTGAAACCTCTGCGCTTCCCCAGCGGATGCATCGTGACATTCAACAAACAGCAGCTTCTGGTACGCCCGTGCAACAGGTTAGCGAAGCTTCCCCGATTAACATATATAGCACTGGACAGACGTCTCGGGCCCGTCATACAAATGTGAGTGAGGTAATTACTCAAGTAACGCAGAGAACTCTTCCCAGCAATCATGTTGCCACGACAGCCGCAACCCATGTTCCCGAGTCTGGCTCTACCACGGACGTTGGGCCATATCAGCAGCCAGAGGTGAATGGTCGTTTGAAAGACGAAAATGAGAGGATGAAGGTGGCCCTCGCAAGCTCAGAGAGTAGGATCTCCAAGCTAGAAGAAGACAGAGACGCTCTTCAGGAGAAGTTAGATTCAAAAACCGCGGAGCTAAAAAATTCTTTGGAACGAGAACGGTCTCATGGACAGGATGTTACGGAGTTAATGCAAAAAATTAGCTCTTTACGATCTGTAGGAATTGCTACATCCCAAAAAGCAGGATTTCTTCTGTTGGACTCTGTATGCAGGAAATCGATCTCTCGAAACGCAACCCGTATGTTTTACCGTTGGAGGTTGGCAGTATCTCAAGGACATCTTCAGAAGCTGCGGGAAGAGATTCGGACACTCCGTGCGGATGTCGCTCAAAAGGAAGAGGAACGACAGCAGGAGCTACGTCACGACAGAGAGCTGGCGGACCAGTACGTCCTCCCCGAAAGTCCCCGAACTCCAGAAGTATCAAGTAAACAGTGTGAGGCGGATGTTCCTTCTCGCGAGGACTCCGGTGAGGAGAACGCCTTGTACGATTCCCGGGGCAGTGAAGAACCAGCAAGACCCTCCAACCGCGATGCTCAACTGGAAAAGCTAATAGAACTTCTCTCGAAGTTCTTTGCGGACGAATCTCCCAGGGACTCTGTGGAAGAGCTGTCCTCCGCGATTTCGTCGACTAAATCATCGCACAAGTCCGAGAAACGCAAAGCTGCTCCCACAGTAGATAAAATTGCAGAGCACCTGTATAAAGCTCAAGAGCTTGCAAATTCCGCTGAGAGCGATAACGAACAAACGTCGTCTGCGTCTTCTTCTTCAGACTCGGAAAGCGCGTCTAAACCTAGGCAAAAGGCAAATGTCAGTAGAAAGGCGCAGAAAAAGAAGAAATCGGAGAGAACTCGAAGGCGGCGCAACCGTAGAGAACGCCGGAGCTCCTCAACCTCATCTGATGGCGATGCTAGCAAGCTTTCCGCTCCTGCGGAAGGCGTTTCGAATGAGAACCAAAGGAATGCAAAACATGACGGTAACACAGCTGTGGACAACAATGCCACGATGGATCCCACGGTGGCTGAGCACACACCTAAGCAACCTCCTTCTGCCCCCACGGATAGTTATGGTTTAGCACTCGGTAGGGAACTCCAAAGGCAGTTTGAACATAAGCAACAGGCAATGATGTTCGCTAGTCCCAACGCTCCACCAGCATACTCAACAATGGCTCCTCCCCCAAACGTTCGAGGCATGTATTCAACATTGCCACCGATAAACAGCAGTGGAGCGCCAAGTGCACCCCCTCAGTATCCTTCGAAGCAACCGTACTACCCTCATCCGGGCAACCCTTACGGACCAACGATTCGAGGTCCGGCTTACTATGGACCCTCTCAGCCTCCTCCCCAACCGCCATATCAGCAGCAGCATGGGGCTGGGATAGGGCCGTATAACCAATCCTACCACAGACCTGTATGGCCACCTCCTCCACAAGGGACAGCTCCCCAATATGCTGGCTATAAATGGTAGGAATGAGAAAAGGAAGTTTCGTACATTTGACATATAGGACTGTGTCAACGTGACATCGATTACGGAAATATACAGCTTTCCTTCACTATTCCCGTTATCAATCGTAACGTAAGCTACCTCGTATTCACGGGGAAGGCATAAACGAACTTGTAATCTGTCTTCCGTCTAATAGTTACTCCGGGGATTTCGGATCAACATGTAAACGGTGATTCCGAAACAAGAGAACTCCTCAACAGTTTCAAATCCGAATCTGGAATAAAATGAAACAGCTTCTTGCTTACTGGTTTCCACCGCGCAAGGGACGCCCGCTTCATCAGCCTGCTTCAACACAGCCTCTACAACAGCCGCCGAATTAGGGTTATCAAGATGCTCCTCGCTAGTTCCGAGGGCTAGTAAGTAGTAATAGTTTTGTTGGTAAGGCTTCATGAGTCTCCACCTACGGGTCTTGACGATTTCGCCAAACCCTAGATAGCGCATGCGTCTCTCCCATCCAGAGAAGCGCCACAGGAATGCATATCCTCCCGACTTTAAGAACTCCCATTCATCCAACTCGTATCCCGGGGGGATCCAGACAGCCACGGCTTTTCTCTTGCTGTCCTCTAAAGTAATACACCCGGTCTCGACTGGCACAGTCTCCTTGAGCAATACAGAAAACAGCCACTGCACAGCCCCTTCGAATTGTTGCGGGTTCAAGTCCTGCATGCCAAGAGCGGAAGCAATAGTGAAGCAATAAAAACCAACTAACCCATCCATCCAAAGAGGCATATTTTCTTTCTCGTATAAAAATGCTCTAATATCATAGTTTTTCATATTCATGCAACATACCTTGGCAGCACAAGCTCGGGTAATGGGGTCATTCGAGCGCGTTAGCCACCCCGCAAACACTTTGGCCGCCTCCTTTATGTCCTTCCTCGTTTCCGGGACGCGTTGCACTGATACCGGAGAGTGGTCTCCGTACCCCGTGGGTGTAAACGTCTCGGAATTAGGCAGTGTAAAGGGCTTTTGATAGCGATTCGGTCCTTGACTTCGTTTATAGCTGCGGAGAATCGAGTTTACAGCGCATGTACCTCCTACCAGAGCCGCTGCCGTGGTCGATACGATGGTCGTGGCAGGGTACCTTTCGTATGCCCTGGCGTACTGGTTGGATAGACAGGTCCAGCCCTTGCAAAGCTTGTGTAAAGCCGTATGAAAGGCATTCTCCTGGGCGGAAGTGGCCTCGGATCGAGACGCCATTTTCAAAGACCTTTTACGCCTCTATAACACAAATACACACAACCAGATCAACGCTTGATCCCAACAAGAGACTATCAACAACTCGTTGTGTCTGATACGTGTCCACGACGTCTGCAATGGAGCAAAGTTGAGGTTGGCCAATGGCCACCCGGGCATTTTTTGTCCCCCTTAGCGCCCCCTTATTGACTGCCCTTGTTCACGCCTTCAAAAGTCTCATTTTTGATTGTTGCCTCCGAACCTTTCACTTGCCCGCAGAGGTCTGTGCTTCCAGAGCGTTCTAGGAGCTGTTCGGAAGGATTGTGAGAAGCCCATTCAGACTGACATAGTAGAACTGATACAGATGAAGAGATAGTGGAAAATAAAATGGACGTAGGAACTCAAAGTAATGCATTTAGTCCCTCGGAGCGGGGCGTGGGTCGAAATACCCAACGTGGTCCAAATATCAAGTTTATATTGATGGTGAATAAGCAAGGCCAAACCAGGCTGGCTGAATATTTTGAGTACCTCCCCATGGAGGAGAGGACGGCATTGGAGGCTGAAATTATCAGACGATGTCTCTCACGAACAGAACTACAGGTAAGATTTAACATGCACACTAGCATTCTAGGGTACTTGTATATTCATACATGGTGTGTATGTGTGTTTCACAGTGCTCCTTTATGGAGTATCGAGGGATGAAAGTCATTTATCGACGATACGCATCGCTCTTCTTTATTGTCGGCACCGAACCAGATACAGAAGTAAGGGCTCTTCTACATTTCCTTGCACCGACGTCGTTTGTGCAATCGTCATGACGTCCCCGCTTTTACAGAATGAACTAGGGATTCTCGAGTTTATTCACTGCCTTGTAGAGACACTGGACAAATATTTTGAGAATGTGGTATGTTGTGCCAAAGGCCTCCTTGTGCAGAAAGACCGAAGGAAATGACGAAGTATATGTTGTGTTGTTGCGCAGTGTGAACTGGATATCATGTTTAATATTGAGAAAGCGCACTTTATACTAAGTAAGTATACAGGATTGTTTGTTTGCGATGTGTACTCTGGGTTTAGTCTTGGCATGCAAGGATCGTGACCTTGTTCCTCTTCGACGTTAACTTTTACTACTTTATCTTGAGTTGCAGACGAAATGGTTGCCAACGGATGCGTAGTGGAGACGAACAAACAAAACATTCTCAAACCGGTATTTCTACTAGACAAGACGTCCAAACATTAAGAAACAATGCACCTAGCAGCCATGCAGTTTAAACCCAATCTACCACCCCGATACAGGGGGTATCTCCGTTTAGTGCAAGAAATTCACTGCCGTCCATTGTCTCCAGTCGTATCGAACCTTTTGCATACATTCTTTTGTCACATGAGTATGTGCGTCATGCATGTGTTGCACAGGGCCGATTCGCCCGGCCGAAGGACCGAATGTGCCAGGTTGAAGTGTTGTCCTCGAGAGGTTGTAGATCGAGCCAAAACAAGGTTCATTCTTCGGTGTGTTGGGGTGAATTGCTCATTTTTGTAGGGAAGAAAAGCAGAACAAAGCCGTCATATTATCCCCTTTGTATGTCTCGGTTGTACATAGTCGAAAATGGAGCGTGATGGCGTCATTGGGAAAAAGGATCCTGCCGTGGCGAAGAGTGGACAAGGTAATGGAGTAAAGTTTTTGACCAAGGAGGAGCGTGAAAAGCTCGCTCTGCAGAAGCTAGAAGAGAGGAAAAAGCAGCAGGAGGAAATTCGGAGGCAGCAGGAAGAAAAACGGAAACAATTCATACAGAAAGCCCAAGAAACTGAGCATCGAGGAAGCTCGAGCAACAAGGATAGTAGGTCCCAACGAGGGGATGGCAGAAGTAGTGGGCGTCGTCAAGACGACAGAGGGAAAGACCGGCGTAGTAGCAGTAAACGAGGTTCGTCGTCGAGACGGAGCAGAAGCAGGAGCCGTAGTCGATCTCGGTCTCGAGACCGAGAGAGGGACAGCAGACGGTCTTCTCGAGGTCATCGTCGGAGCCGAAGTCGAAGTCCCCCCGAACGACATTCGTCTCGACGAAGGGACGATAGGAACACCCGTGACCGTAGCCGAAGTCGTGACAGAGAGTCGAAGAGGAGCCGAAGCCGGAGCGCGGAACGCGATGAGAGTCATGGCAGTGGCGAGGCTCGGTACGAACAAAACGGTACTGGTCGAAACAGCCGTACCGCGGAAACTAACAACGCTCCGCAAAACGCTACAGGACCTACTAAGGTGAAAAAAGACAAGTTGACACCACAGGAAAGTGGTGCCGCGACGGTGCAACAGTTGCTGCAGAAGAAACATGCAGGGGCAAGCTCCCGAGCTCCTGAAAAGACGGAGTATCCCACTTATCTGGGTGGGAAAGGCGACATGTATGCTGAACAGAGATCCGACAGAGAACGTCAGATCGAGGAGATCCGTAACAGTTACCTCGGGCAGAGAACCAGTCAAAAGAAAAACCTCGTAAAACCCTCAGATAAGTTCGCCCGAATCTTTAAGTTCGAATGGGGACACGAAGAAGACACTACGGATGAAACCAATCCTCTGAACTCGGAAGCTAACAACAACAGCCTTTTGTTTGGACGTGGATATCTGGCTGGAGTCGATGTGCGCGAGCAAAGAAACAAAATGAGCCAGAAATTTTTGGATGCCCTAGCTGAGAGAAGAAAACACGAAGCAGAACGTCTAAAGCATGTAGCCGAAGAACCAGAAGTACGAGATCCTTCTACACAAGTAGGCGAATTAGATTTGGTAAAGGAGCGACAACAGCGGGCGATGAATGAGAAGGCACGGATGGAAATGGGTGGTGGTGAAGGTCTGCACTGGAGTGAGAAAGAGTTGAAAGATATGACTGAACGCGACTGGAGAATCTTCCGCGAGGACTTTGACATTCGCGTACGTGGAGGAAAAGTGCCTCACCCGCTGCGATTTTGGAAGGAAGGAAACTTCAGCTCACTTATTTTAGACGCTGTAAAAGCTAAGAAATATAAGGACCCCTCTCCCATTCAGAGACAAGCCATACCCATTGGCTTAGAGCAGCGGGATATCATTGGCGTGGCAGAGACAGGCTCTGGTAAAACAGCTGCCTTTGTAATTCCGTTGCTTCACTACATCCTCCAGATGCCCGATAGTGCGCGAAGCGTGGTCAGCAGTGAAGGCCCTCTAGCACTTATCATGGCACCCACAAGGGAACTCGCTTTGCAAATCGAGGATGAAACAAAGTCGCTTTCCCAATTTTGTGATGTTCGTTGCTGCTGTATTGTAGGTGGTGCATCCATGCAGCCCCAAATTCAAGCGCTTCGAAGAGGCGTTGACGTCGTCATCGGCACTCCTGGGCGAATCATTGACTGTCTGGAGAATGGCTACATGGTTCTCAATCAGTGCCGGTACATCGTGCTCGACGAAGCGGACAGAATGGTAGACATGGGATTCGAACCCCAGGTAACTGCTGTGTTGGAGCGAATGGGAGGCATGAAGGAGGACGACGAAGAGGCAGATGAACCGATGGAGCAGAAAAATGCTATGGAGAACAAGCAGCAGCTGGAATCCGCTGACGGCAATCAAACAGATGGGAAGAAGGTTTCTTTGTGGAAACGCACTACAATTATGTACTCCGCGACTATGCCACCGGAAGTGGAGAAACTCGCCAACAAGTTCTTGCATCAGCCTATAACCTTGAAGATTGGTGACGAAGACAGCGGCAAGAATAAGCGAATCATTCAAGAGGTTAAGAAAGCCACGGAGCAG
This sequence comes from Halocafeteria seosinensis, assembly GCA_001687465.1. Taxonomy (NCBI): domain Eukaryota; class Bigyra; order Bicosoecida; genus Halocafeteria; species Halocafeteria seosinensis. The sequence goes on along the minus strand of LVLI01000156.1, from coordinate 83,918 downwards.
GAGAAGCCAAAACTGTTACAAAATGCCTTACAGAAATGTCCTAAACCCGTTATTGTATTCGTCAATGCGAAAAGCAATTGTGGCTCTGTGGCTACGCACTGCGAGCGTGCAGGTTTCAAGCCTGTCGTCTTACACGGTGGTAAAAAGCAGGATCAACGTGAAGAGGCCCTGAAGGAATTCAAAGATGGCAAATCTCAGGTGTTGGTAGCAACCGACGTTGCAGGAAGGGGATTGGATATCCCGGATGTTGCTCAGATTATTAATTTTGATCTGCCACAAGAGATAGAGCGGTACACGCACCGTATTGGCCGTACGGGTCGTGCAGGCAAGGAAGGCCGCGCCTTGTCGTTTTTCACGGACGACGACTCCAAGATTTTGTACCATCTTCGCCAACAACTTGTTTCTACTGACAATGAAGTTCCGAATGAATTAGCGAAACATCCTGCCGCACAGACACCTCATGGAGCAGGGGGCGGTCAGCAGGACTTTGGCACTGCCGATGAATGATCAGTACCTGGTCAACGCAGCATGAATTCGTTATGTTTCAAAAGTCGCTTACTAGAATTCTATTATCACTGGAAATAGTCAGGAAATACACTATGGCAACATTGCTCACTCTATTGTACTTGTACAATGTACAGTGTTACAATTTGTACTCCAAGTTTGTGAAGTTACAATTCAAATTGCCCGGTCAGACTTCAAACAAAGCCTTCAAAAACACTGTGCCGTGCACACAGAGCGTTTTTGTGTGGTGCATGTGTTGGAGGAACGATTAATCTTTGCAAGCGTGGGTAGGAGACCAAAAAGGGGCAGAAATGAGTGACAATGGGGAAGAAAATGACATTGAGATGGACCAGGAACCAGTCTCTCAACAGCAGGACGATGACGGCGATACCGAGCTAAACGGAGAGTTGACACAAGATACACAGCTTACGCAAACCACTACTCAAGATGAAGAAGAGAAGCAGGTCATCGAAACGTTACAACAATTGGTGAATGATCCAGAACTCGGTGTGGCACAAGGAACTGTACGCAGCCTGCTACAAGCGATATCGGAGCGCCTGGGATGGAATGCTAAGCCATACAAGAAGCTCATCAAAACTAAATTCACAGAATTCGTTCAAGATAACCAAGAAGCTTTCGGTGGTGAAGAGAAGGAAGCGGAGCAAAAAGAGTCTGAAACTGGCACTGCGAAGCAACATGATGACGATGAATCTAGAGAAGGTGCGTCTAAACCGAACCAGCGCCAAACGAAGTCTTCAGGAGAAGAAAGCGACGATACAGAGGAAGAGGGGGACGACAAAGAGGATGACTCCGCGAGTGGAAGCGATAGAAAGGAAAGCGAACGGGCGGGAGGCACTGGAAATACTTCATCAGCGAAAGTATCCCGAAGGACGACGACAGACGAAAGTGAGGAGGAAGAAGACGATGATACTGACTCCACTGAAGGAAACGAAAAGCCAAGACAGGAAACGACCGCCTTTGCACGAAAGAAGAAGGCGACAACGTCTAGGAAAACGTCTGCCGCTGGGCGAAGAAAGAAGGGCGCCGAAGAGGAGGAAACTGAGCATGTGCTGAAGGGAATGGGCTGTATGGGGGAAAAAGCCCTGGTGGCAGATCTTCGACGCACAATGCTTCATCAGTCACTGGCACTTCAAGAAGTCGTGCCCAACAGGACTGTAGATAGACTATGCAAATTATGTGCGAAACTGATCGCTCTTGCTGGCTATGATTCACCGCTGGAGGAGTTATCTGACAACATCCAAGACCAAGTGAGTGGTTAGAACTGTTTTTTAGGTGGTGTCTTGGTGCTTCTTTACTGTCTATGTTGTTTGTTGAGAACAGACAAAAGAAATTATAAAAATGATACAGATCATGTTGCCGATGAATAACGACGTCCCTGTGGGAAGCGTGCTTGAGGTATGGACTGCAATCTAGGGCGAAGTTGGTTTCAATTGTTCGAGACGTAACTGTCCTTGGTGGTTCGTTGATACAGTGCATTAAGTACGGTCATTTCTTGGAGATTCTGAGAAACGCGTACAGGACACAGATCCTGCGGAAGGGTCAAGCGATTACGTTCAGTTACTTACATAAACACTCGCTTTATTCCTTAGTATGTGCTGATGTGACTCTACTTAACTACTGTGCATTTTGCAATGTCTGATGGTTCTTGACAGGAACCCACGGACTTTACGTTTCATGGCGAAGTGAGCGACTATGTAGACACACAGGCCTGTCTCGAAACGTAGGTTCTTCAACTAGAAAGCATATTGCTTATTCGTTTGTCCCACTAGTGTCATGTTGTTTCTTTCTTTCAGGGACGTCAAAGTTACGGTAGACAGAGTGTTTGATTGTATCTCGAGGGACCAACCAGGGACACTGGCTCAGTTTTCTCTGATGCGCCTGGCTGCAAAAGATCTCATTGATGGCTGGCGAAATGAACGATCGTCTGGTGTATTGGGACCCGATACCCCCTTAGAGTGTGCCAAGTGGCCGCTTAGGTGGCTGTGGATAGCTATCCCCGTTTCGGCTCTCCCAGCATTTTTGATGAAGGTAATGCTTACCAGTTCAACTGTGTGCGGGAAGTTATGTGACAATGTGATGGCCCGTGCAGGGTACGAGCATTTTCCCTCGCCTTCGGATAGCGGATGGAATTGAGGAAAATACAGGTGTGGCAATGTGGGAACTTGTAAGTCATTGCTGCCAACGTATTATCCTTTGCATGCAACATGGCACGGTTGCACTGTTTCCCATTGCAGTGTTCGTCAGCATGGTCCACGTTCCCGTTTACATTCAGTGAAGAGCAGCCAGTAGCTCTAGTTCTTTGCGAAGTATTCACTGGCAACGCATATAGCCCTTCGCAGACTAAGGACAGCGAAAACTATCACTCCATACTGCGATATGGAGAAAACATTGTTTCACCGGATACATGTAGAACTCTTTTACGACCCTCTAGGGAGAAAAACTATGATTCCATTAAGCCAGAGGTGGATTCCGTCGCGGCACTGAGTGTACCACAAGGATTTGAACAAACGACGAAAGAAAACACTGAAGATGTTTCTGAATTCCTGCAGAGTCATGCCGACAAAACGGTGCTCGACGGCACAATGTATGGCATTCGGGATACCAAGCAAATTTGTCCCGCTGCTGTGGCCATAGTAAAGATTTCAAAAACTGAGTAGTTTCACACAAGAACTTACGTTACTTAAACCTCGAACCTGTACACCCTCGTAAGCTTCTTGACTTGACTTGAGGAATTCAAATTTGTGTTTGGAATCTGGAATTGAATCCACACTTGTATGCAAAGCACATGCCATCCTCGTTTGTTCTCTGTGCACTCCCAATATCACGTAGAATTTACAAAGGGGAATCGCACTACCATGCTCCGAGTTCCCGTCTCGTTTTCGTCCATCCGTGCGTTTCGCCGAACTTTTCAACGATTCACCAACGTAGCAATCAAATCGTCGAGTTCTGCAGTCGCGACGCTTGCAACAAACGCCTCATTTTGTGCTGTGTTGCGATGGATAGAACATTTTTCCTGATAGCAAACTCATGTACTCCAAGAGAACTACTGGTTTGTTTGATTCAGTGATTCATCTTTGTGAATACGGACGAGATAGAGGGACTAGCGCGCTGAATCAATCTGAAGTCAGTTTCCCCCCTATCGCTTCCCCGGGAAACCCTTTTTGGAGTTTTTAACTTCAATTAACGGCAAGCAGGGACCTCAAGTTGGAAGCCGTCCTGGTCAAGCTCCGTTTTTGAGCGACACAGTATATAGTTTTAGACAGCGAACATAATGTCGTACAGAAGGACATATAGCGGAAGCAATGCTACTGGAAGCGCACGTACTAGCTATCGTGATCCGTCATGGGCCTCGAAAGTAGGAGGAGCTGGATTCGAAGAAAGAGCAGGAGGCTATACGCGCCAATTCGATCCTCGTAGCGCTCGTGGCTCAGATCCATCCTATGGAGCATCTTCGTCCTCCTCGTCCTCTTCCTCGAACTCGCCGTCACTGGCTGTGCGTTTAATGCAGGTAAGTTGTTACGGCTCATATCCAACTTCAACTCGGGTCATTCAAACTCGCGAACTTTGCTTGTGGCTTGGATGAATATCAGGTAGCGGGTGAATACGAGTTGGAGCGCAAACAGGAAGCGAAGCGACTACAGAGTGAAGTTCAGAGCCTGAAGACGAAAAATGAGTCGCTTCAGCGGGAAAAACAGTCTTCGGAGCGCCAAGTCGCCAGCTTAAGTAGGAAGTTGGCCCAAGCACAGATGGAAACTGAACAAGCGCAAAACGAGAAGAACAATGATTCGGAAACGCTTCGTCACGAGGTTCTAGCTTTACGATTTGCATTAGCTGAAACCAAGTCTGAACTACAGGCGCTGAAGTCTCACGGTGGGACGGAGGCGCCACCGCGAAGTAGTTCCACCCTGGACAAGGATGCGCTACAGACTGTTCACGGTCTACAAAAGGCAATAGACGAAGAAGATAAGGATAAGATTAGCAGACTTTGTAACGAAGATGCTCTATACAGTCGCACCGCTCTTTGCGCTGCCGCCAAAGCTGGCCGAGAGGATGTCTGCCACTACATACTATCTCCAAAGACTGTTGATTCTCATTCAAGCACCCTCAAGAGTTCGTTAAACGCGGCATTGAGATCCGCTGCCGAAGAAGGGAGGCATAGGACAGTTAAACAGATGATTCAACTAGGCGCTTCCGTCAATGAAGTCGGTGATGAAGATCTGATGGGCCGAACTCCGTAAGTGGCCGACGAACCAGCATACACTGCATCCGTTGTCTATAAATAATAGCGTTTTGTTTGCAGCTTGCACATTTCGTGTGCCAAAGGTCATGATAATGTCGTTAAGATTCTACTTAGTAAGGCGGACGCTGACGTTTGGAAATTGGATACAGTGGGCAACTCATGCCTGCATCTGGCTTCTGCCAACAATCAACCTGGAATCGCGAAGATCATGTTATTGCAAGGCTGCAACGCAACGAGTGTTAACGAGGATGGTTTTACGCCTCTACAATTGGCGGAGCATCATCGCCACACTAGCGTAGTTGAGCAACTCGAGGATCCTGATTTACGGTTCTGGAATGCCAGTGTGCGGGCGAACAAACTTTACAACTTGAAAGATTTTCAGAGTGCAATGGATGAATACGCTCTTGCACTGAAATATGCCCCCAAGTGCCAAGCCGTAAGTGGTCGCATTTGAATGTCTTCCAGACCTGCATGTTAGCTATGTCTTAAACCACCCATCTGTACAGCGAGCTTCTCCCAGAGATTTGGCTACGTTGTATTACAACCGAGCAAGAGCCGCATACCGATTGGCACAACATTGTCAAGCCATCGAGGACTGCAACAGTGCTCTAGAGAGCGATTCAACTTACCGAAATGCTTTGGCTCAGCGTGCCGAGTGTTACATGGTAAGACTGGGAAGCCTTTGCTTTGTATTCAAGAGCACGTTTCGACATTTTTGTTTTCTATTGTTCCAGGCCTTGTTTGAATTTGAAAAGGCTTCGAAAGACTTTGATTCCTTATTGGAGTCGGATCCATCCGATCGGCAATGGGAACGCCGAAAAGATGACGCTGAAATGATGCGTGATATTTCTTATTACAGTGCACTGGGAGTTTCTCGAAGTGCCACGAACAGTCAAATCAAGAAGGCTTTCCGTCAGCAATGTCTCAAATGGCATCCAGATAAACACACTTCCAGTGACGAAGCAACGCGTCGTGCCACTATTGTATTCACTACAATTAATTCTGCTTATGAAACACTTGCTGACAGCTACAAGCGAATGATGTATGATGTAGACCTCCGGAATAAGATGCTAACACAAAATGCATCCGAAGGTATGGGTTTTGAGCAGTGGTATGAGAAAGAAATGCAGAGGGAAAACGAACGTGCGAAGGAACGAGAACGTGCTCTTCAAAGTCTGCGAGACAAGGAACAGAAAGAAGAGGAAGCTCGGAAAGTAAGATTAAGTAAACTCCGAAAGCTACGAGCCGATCGGCACAATGATACTGAGAGCAAGATGAACAAGGAACCAGTTAAGGTAGAAAGCTCACCCTCTACTCCCAAGAGGGTGGAGAGCAAGCGCTCAATGGGCGAGCATAAGGATGAGAGTATGGAAGAGGAGAAGCCAGGAGTAACTGAAGTTCCATCATATCCGTCTATGCCTCCCCAAGACGAACGCCCGTCTACCTCGTCTACCTCTACCTCTCCGGCGACGACTGACTCTGCTACAGAGAACCAACCTCCAGATCGGGAGATTCCTAGGAAAGGAAAGCAGTCACAGGCTCGAGAATCTCGCAGTCCTCCACGAGCCTCCTTCGGGAGAGACCAGAACAAAGAGGAAGAAACCAACGATTCGTCTTCCACGGCCATGTCTCAACTTCTTGAGGCGTTGCAGAGCCTTGGACTACCAACTGACAATCTGTCTACTCAGGACTGGGACGAGCTCTCGGAAACGGCTGCTGCTGTCGCCAAGGAAGCGAATCAGCAAGAGGGAGGTGAAACGGGGGCCAGCGTAGAGCAACTCCTATCTGCTGCTCTACAGGAAGGACGTGCCCAACTTGATCGACTTGGTATCAATATTGATGAGGACGACACGTATCAAGGGAGTACCAGGAGCTACACTGCGAACTCGCATGAACAACCTTCGTCTAGCCAGTTCTTTCGAGGATACAGGTTTAGCGATGAATCGGACGATGAATCGACCGAGGCGGACGGTGACATGTCGGATATAACTGACGATTCCGATCATGAGTTGACGTTTGAGGAAATGAACCGAGAATTTGGCTCTACGTTTGCTGACTCTAAAACTAAAGCATCCGCTCGAGAACCTGCTATACCTAGTGATGATGTCATTAATAAAATGGCATCATCTTATCTAAACGAGCGGAGACGTGTGGAGGAAAAAATGGGAGCTGGTGTTTCAGAGAGCCATTAGTTGCGCAATATACATTGGTGGTACTACCCTTCCTTATTCATTCCCTGACACTAGGTTAGTGCTACTGCCCTGTACCCATTAGCTTAATATCATGACGAAGGCGTTCAACCTCCGAAAGTGTTCGTAGCAGTAGGTTCTTGATTGCTCCTGGTCTTTCCTGGATTTCTTTCATAGCGGCGTCCAAGAGGGCCTTCGATTCTGAAGAAATGGGCACCCCATCTACTTCAATAGTATCATCCGCCCTTGATTCTGCTGAGGTTATACCGATCTTACTTGCAGTTAACCCATTCAGCAAACGACGCTTATCGTCTAGTTCCTGTTGGAGGTCTTGCACTATATTTTCAAGCATTTTCACGCGTTCTTTGGTATGCTCGCAGTCAGACAACACGGAAGTCAGGCGATCACCTAGAGCGCGTATGGTCTCGTCGTTGCTACGAGAGGCAAAATCGGCTTCGGTTTTGGCTGCATCTCGAAGGGCTTGGCGCAGTGCCATTATTTCACGGCGGAATTGTTGTGCCGTTACCGCTTGCAACTGGGCTTGTGGTTCTGGAGAAAATGCACTTTTTCCCTTCGCTCGCAACTTCTCCATAAATGAAGCTTTCGATGAGCCATTACTGTGACGGCTACCGTGCTGCCGGGGGGACGCCTGAGGAGTGGAGATACTGCCCTGTAAACTAGGAGAAGCCGGGGCATTGTTGGCTGTTCCGTTGTCCGAGCCTCGCTCATTGTCAGAAGTATGGGATCTCACAGAGCCAGTTTCGGAAGAGTTCGATGTGGGATGCGAGTTCGCTCCAGTACCTCTGGTTTGCACTGCTTCTTGAAGATCAGTAGACGTTTCATTATTCGTTGTGCTTTGCTTGTCGTCCTCGCGTTTTTCCATTTCTTCAAGACGCCTTTTTAGTCTTGAAACTTCTTGAGATAGACCCTTTTTAATTTGCTTGTGTTGTTTAACAGCCACTTTGTGATCATTTTGTAATTGCTCCAGCTTTGACTCAGCTTCTTCGTTGCGTTGCTCCGCTGATTCCACCCGTCCTTTATACTCATCTCGTTCGCTACGGACGCTCTCCATTTCCTCGCGGAGCCGAGAAACCTCTTCGGTAGTTTCGTTGATTTTTTCCTCTAATTCTTGTTTACGTTTTTCTACCTCGTCCAGTTTGGAAGACGTAGCGGCGTAGTCCTCCTCGAGTCGTTCTAGCTTGTCACTGATTCCCTGTTTCTCCCTTTTCACTTCTTCTATTTCCTTCTCTACCTTTTCGTTTCTTTCACGTGTCTGCGATAAATCGTTTTCCAGAGAGTCGACCTTATTTTGCATGGACGCTATTGTCGACGCAGATTTTGTGACCTTGGACTCTGTTCGAATCAACTTCTCGCGCAGCTCCTCAGCCTGTTGCTCCGCAGTTTCTTTCTTTTCCGTGCCTTCTTTCAAGGATTCGTTTAACCCCTCTATTTCTTCTTGAAGCTCTTCTACTTTTCTCGCGTCCGCTTTTCCTTTTTCAAGGTCAGCTTGGACTCTTGCCTGGGCTTCCTCGTATGCCTCCTTTCGCGCATTAGCAATCTCCCTTTTCTTCTCATTTTCCACTTCTTTCTTTGTTTGCTTAAGTTGTTTTTCTTGTTCTTTCTTCTGTGCATCTAGCTGCTTACGAAGCTCCTCCTTCTGTTTTTCTGAGAACTCGGCAGAGCTAGAACTTTCCTGGTGATGACTTGTGAGTTTCTTATTTGCTTCTTCAAGCTCTTTACTCAGCTTTTCTGCGCGACTCTTCGCCTCGCTTAATTCATTTTCTTTTGTTCGTAGTTGCTCTAACACTTTATTGATGTCGGCCGCATGGGCGTCCTCCAGTTCCGATATGTTTTGCTGAAGCTTAACACATTCATTGGTCTTCTTTGCCAACGCGGATTCTAGCTGTTCTCTTCGTTCTCGTTGCTGACGCGCAAACCTCTCTCTCGTCCTTGTAGCTCGGATCTGAGTTTCCTGATCATCACTTAACTTGGCTTCTGTCTCTGCGATTTCCACTTTCGTATGCTCCAGTTCATCCTTTAACTGCTCAATACTTTGCTCCTCGTTGCCACCCTTGTTCTCTTCCTCTCCTTCCATATCTCCCCCCACGCTTTCCTTGTATTGTATTTGTTGCTGGATGTCCCGCATTCTCTCGTTTAGGTTGTTGATATGCTCCCGCAGATCCTCCTTATCATGGTCAGCCTGGGGGTCTTTGCCACTCTGCGGTCAAGCAATATAGGGCCAAAAACAATACAAGTGCTGACCTTGAGGACACTATACCATACGTTGAAAGCTGAACTTACTTCTAGTTGTTCTACGCGACTCTTGTATTGCTCCAACTCTTCCGATGTCTGCCTTAACAAATCTTGTAGAGCTTTGGCTTGCTGCTGGAAATTATCTCGCTCTTCTAGTGCGGTCTGGAGGGCCTTCTTATCTTTCGATTTCGCGATGATATCTGCATGCACAGAAATAAAACAAACATTTTTGATTCCATTGAGCCATCCCTCTTTACCATCACCAGGAGACTTACGTTCAGCTCGGTCCAGAGCTTTGGCGCCATTCGCGTTGGCATCTTTATATCTCTTCAATTCTGCAGTCAACCACCCATTGCTCTGCAGTAATTATTCACTGTGTTTCCATAGACAAGAAGACGCATACCTCCTTCGAGCTCTTCAATTTGGGTCGATTGTTGCTGATTCTGCTGCTGGAGCTGGCGTATCTGGCTCTGTAATCGTGTTCCTTCTTCACCGCCTCCATGCGTTGTCGTCGTTCCATTGCCACCCACAGGGGCTTGCACTTGGGTGTAGGATCCACTGGAAGAAGCCACAGAAAAAGAGGAGGATCCCTCTCCTCCTCCTTCTGAAGTGCTGGAGGGCGTAGTCGTACTGGTCGTGGAGGCGCTGGTGCCGCTTCCACCGGTGGGTGGTGTTCGGCCGTGTTGGTACGATGACGCCATTTCTGTACACAACAAGCCGGATGAAGTGAACTAAGAAACAAAACGATTATTTACCCGATGCTGGAACAAACCAGGCAAGAATTGTCTCAGTAGACTCTAGCTGGAAGTTCAACCGTAAGCCGACGCGTGGAGTGCGGACTGAAGTATATATACTACTGGAGGCCGTATCAAAGTTAACTTTTGCATTCATTCATTGGTGAAGGCGATACAAAGACAATTTCAACAAAACATTAGACATTAATAGCGTTCTTCCCAAGGAAGGACATTTACCGGTTGGTACTCCGTTGCTGTGCGCTCTTTCGGTTCCATACGCTCATTGGCCACGGCCGACGGCCGACAAGACTCCTCACATACTGCATTAGAAGCAGTGCACCTTGTGCGATTCCGATGTCCGCGTTTCTACGTACGGCGCGTGATTGGGTTTGAAGAAACAGGTAACAGGATCAGCTTGGTACAGGGGCAACATGAAGCAGCCTTCGGAAGCAATACGTGTTCGTCGGGTGTAGTAGCTTCGTAGTGTCATCGCCTAGACATTAGTATGATAGTTAGCTGCGGCTATTGCTGAGAGGTTGGACAGAACTTCCAAACTACTCAAGTCTGGGAAACGTTTTCTATCAATACATCGAAACATGAGCCTACAGTACTTCGGAACTCTTCGGCAAACGTCGTCTAACCTCCGCGGCAAATCATGTTCCAGTATTGGCTCCTTCTTTCCGTTGCTTCCGAACGCCTCAGCCATCATGAATCCGAGGGAATATACATTTTCACGCAGGCGATCCGGTTTCGAACGACCGCTCATCTGTCCATCGTAATCAAACAGTTTTGCCACAATGCCTATTGGGTCCACTCTTACGTTATTTACGAAGTGTCTGTCACCCAACGGGCTAGGTGCAAAATCCTGAAAGTGGAATCTTCCAATTGGGTTCGCCTCGTGAAAGTATGCAATCCCCATAGTAACATCGATGACAACCTTCAGAACATCTCTTACAGGGAACTTCCGCATTGCTAAAAACACGGCGGAGCTAAAATCTCGTCCATGAACCAGTTCCATGATTGGAGCATGCTCGCGGTGATGTTCTCGGAGACAGTAGCTTTCCACTTTAGCCAGACGAGTGTGTTTGATAGCCATGTTCTGGACCCGAATGAGCCTCCACTTCCAACTATCAAAATCCACCGTTTCAAATGGTCGATTTCCAACATTCCACTGGCTGATTGTCCTTAAAGCAAGCATACCATGCTCGCTAGGAAATACGTACGTCTTATGATATCCACCAGCTCCGACTAATTTTTGTGGCTTGGGACACTTTGGCCAAAAGCTCCAGAATGAAACAGAAAGAGGAATATTGCAGGTTGATTTCGAATTTTCGTTACCCGCAAAGTCCTCTGAAGATCCTTTGACATATTTGTGCGTGCTTGACACGGCCCATCCGCCAACAGATTTTGCTGAAACTAGTTCACCACTGATTTGAAAGCTTCCTAAGATTTTTCGATACTTCATAAGAGAGTTAGAAGCAAGTTCGATAGTGGGATAATCAACGCTCCCTGGAAGAGCACAGCATTCGAAGTACACTCGCTGCACGTTCGAGAGAACCACTAAGGGCAACTCCGTCCCGTCAAAAATGCTGCGTCTGAAATAGATTTCGGCAGCAGCGTTGAGTACGCCTTCGATAGCAAATACTGGCTGTATCCCCACAGACAAATCATGTTCCTTCCCGGTTGAGTTGGCCCTTCCGAGACTGATGTCTATTTGAGCACTCTGTACCCAAAGCGATGAATTCTTTATCACGACGGAGCTAGTTCCTTTGCGAAGTTTTCCAAAGATTCCCCAGTTAGAAAATATGAGTTTGCTTCTTTGAGCGTGCAACGTTGGTTGGGACACCAGGGCACCTCCATAGATCCACGAAAGACTGCTGCGATTAAGATCAAGAAGTGCCTTCGCACCATTCCCTTCAAGACCTACCCAAACGTTGTGGAAGATTAGAGTGCTATCCAAACATACAAGCAAACTACCAGTAGTCTCTTGGAGTGCTCCGGAGCCTCGAGTGAAAACAATTGGGGCTTCAGCAGTTCCCAGGAGAGTTAGCTGTGATGCTTCGATGGTCAGGTGGGCTCTCGGGTTTGTCAAAAAGATAACACCTTCTTCTACTTCTATATCATGCAGCAATTTTGTAGACTCATTCACGCAAACAACCGCATGTGCGCGTACTCTCGACTTGGATTTGGGAAGAGTGGCGTTGCAGTGAACGTCAATGACAGACATACTCTGCTCGTAGATTTTCTTATCCCCTTGAAAGATGAGGGTGTTGACTCGGAAAATCCCGGCAGGTATATTTCCTCGCAGAGTGAAGCATGAACGGCCATGCTTGACATGCATTTTGGAACTCTCGTAGTCGGTGGAAGTGTCGTTTGCTGCGGTGAGAAGTAACAACAGTTCGATGCTACTTTTCACTATATTTTCGTTTCTAAACTCCAAGCACATTGGCGTGAGATATCCTCGAATTATAGCATTGTATTGGTGGTCATCACTGTGCATACTGCTCACAATCTGAGCAGGAATGGTTTGCACTGGGCTTCGCCGAATATGTCGGGGTGGGTACAGTTTCGGAAGGGCGTGAGGTTCCGACCCACCAGCACTGGAGACGGTGGGAATTCGAGTCCTCGGATCCACCACAACACTCGGATGATGGACCGTTCTGGATCTAAACAGAGCGGTCATAGTATATACCATGCCAACCAGTAGCAGTGACACGGTTACCACGAAGTATTTCATACCGCGCATCATTCGGACACTTTGCCGCTTTCCACAAAAGAAGATCACTCCATCACCACCAAGAAGCGTTCACCACGCAGGTTCACATTACTACCACTGGGGACCAGAATAATACGGGCCACATGACGGAACCATCTTCAAACACCGTCGATTTGGTCATTGCGTATTTGACGGGGTTGCATTTCAGCTTCACAAAGGCAAGACACCCGCACAACGGTATATATTTATATATTATAGTGGCTGAGTTGGGAAACCGTTAAGTGGTTGGTGTATTAACTGATTAAATATACTCTGGAATATGCATAGCATGCGTGATTGCCTTCTATTTGTGGAGACCGGGAGACGGGATTGATGATTCGTTTGCATTCTATGCAAGTAGCAAGCAGTCTTCATTGCTAGCAGATCTCCTACCGATATGGAACGTACATAAAGTACTGGTATCCTAAGAAAGACATTATGATTTCCCGAATCATCTACTCTTTTGCGTCGGTCCAAGACAGATCCAGTGCGAACAAGTGTGTGAAGGTCCTCCGTTGGAGCTTGTTGCAAGTTGTTGGATGTTACGCTGTAACACTTTCATTTGAAGTAGCATCATTGCCTCCGTAGGAGAACTTGTTTATCTGTGCTGGCTGCGCTCTCTGCATCTCAGTATGTCGAGATGAATCGATTTATGGAAGTCCTGGCTGAACGGATGGTACTTCAAGCTGAGCTTGCTGGGTGTAGTATGGCCATACTCGTAGTCGGCTGAACGACCAAGCAGTCCATACACAACAGTGGCTATGCTACTTAGTCTCCTTCCAACTATGCTCTTCTGTAAATCGAATGGAGCACTACTGGGATTCGACATGTTTTCAGGTTCGAGTACTACGCTTCCAGATTCGTAATCACTTTGTAACTTCGTCTGCAATACCATCTAGCCAAGGTTAAAGTAAAGTTTAATTAGCAGCTTTCATATTCAAAAGCACTTACCCTTGCAGACGAGCAACATGCGCAAAGGGCTGGGGTATCTGGGCAAAGCTCGACAGCTAGTCTGTACTGCTGCGTACAGCTACCTGTATTCTTACAGATGTGGAAGCTAACAGGACCCGAGAGTTGAAGACAGGTTGCTTCCTGGATATATTATCACTCTGATACTTCGTTGATTATCTTTCTAAATTGAAAGAAAGACCTAACAATTACAATTTTGTTGCACTGTTTAATCGGGCAACTTGTAGTAACACCACAGTAATATGGTGCCTTGCTCCCGTAGTACTAGCGTAATACGGTGGGGGCGCATCGTGAAGAATTACGCATTACAAGTACTAATATTCCCATATGACACATTGAGTGCAGTACGCAGCGCATAACAATGTTTTGCTAACCCGAATAAAACATAGTCTAGACATCGACAATACGTTCGAAGGGTAGGTACCGGGAATTCCTCGTCGCAGACTTAGTATTCCAGTGGTCATTCACAAAGTAGTTCACCACTTTTTCTCATTCGGTGAGCACCGATCTGTCGGTAACTTGCCGGAGGAACTAATGTAGTTGCAATGTGCTGGTTTTACTTTCTCAGAACCGGCGTATTCCGAGTTCCTGTCACATCTTGTTAGACAAGGCTCTACCGTTTCAAAGCTTTCCGTAGTGCGCTAGATGATAAATCCAACTTGTAGTACGAAATAGGCAACTCAATAAATAACTCACGGGCACATGGAGGTATGTCGTTAGCCAGATCAGCGAGCGTCAAGCAATCTTTATGGGAGGAGCTCGTTTCCACACTTACTGAGCCATCTGCCTCAATGAAACACTCAAGCTCTTTGCTGGCGTCCGCTGCGCGGGCAGCGACGATAAATCGACACCCCAACCGACGCATTTCGATCAAAGCTCCAATCATTTCGTCTCTGGAATTGTCATAGTATTTTGGGTTTATTAAGCGTTCGGCAGTGTCATACCCCACAACAAAGTAGCAATTAGGAAGCAGCCTGGCTTTTTCAATGAACCTTGGTGCTGCTGTAACAAGCACTGGCCAAACTGTGTCATCATCAGTTTCGGGGCGTTGCAGTCCTGATCCGTGGAGTACACAGCGCGATCGTTCATTTCGAAAGGCAAACTGACGAACTCTTTGCATCAGTCCATCCCACCCCAGTGGTGGTTTGTCCACGTTAGTAGCTGACAGTTCAAATATGACGCGATCTTTCTGTTTCGAGTCCGCCAATGGTGCTCCACAGTCACTCAGGAATCGCTGTGTAGCAGTTACTAAAAGAGAATGCCCAATATGAAAGGGGTTGAATGAGCCCGGGACAACGATAGAAGGCCATGGCACTCCACTGTTGAAGAAAGGAACAGGCAAGTGTTTTTCTTCCGGATGTGGATTGAACAAAACGGCTTGTTCTGTAATGTGACTATCGTCGCCTGAAGAACTCATAGGCAGATCGAAAGGTCGGTAGAGTATTATTCCTTCTCTTGAGGCAATGCTGTCAACCTGTGACTCCGTGCCTTCCTCCGAAACTGAAGCCATAGTAACGCCCCCGCTTGGCTTGTATGGATCTGCCCAAGGTCTCTGATCGCTCAAATCGCTGCAGTTGGAGATGAGGGCATGGATAAGCCACTCCGCAACGATACTGGAATCGTCACTGTGATCTCCTTCACGACCACTTTTCAATGTGATACTGTAGCTCCGCATCAGGAAGGAGCTTAGTACAGCTACAGCGTAGTTATTAGGGTCCACATCCGTGGCACAAACACCAACACCGCACCCAAAGACAGGAGGAGAGCCCTGTTGATTTTTATGCATTTCCTGCAAGGAAAGTTCACTGCCTGCTATGTGGGCATTCTTGTATGCCTCTTTGGCAGCTAGGATGGCATTCTGCTTAGATACAGCCGTGTCACCCTTGTCGACTTGCTGAGACCAAGAATCTTGATGTGTGACTTCGCGACCACAAACTCAGACCACTATTTACGTACCTCGTTATAGCAATGTTCGGTATGAACGAAGACTTCTCTGTGGAAATCTGTTGGAACACATCCATTCGAATTGAGCTGTGTTACACGCTTTTAGTATGGAGGCGTCAACACGTACACGATGGGAGAGATGGCGTGGCGTTGATAGTTTTCAATGCAAACTGCATGCGCGCCGTTTCTCCCGAATCGTCCAGCCGCAAATTCCTACAGTGTTGCAGTTCTCGGTATAGATGCTCCATATCGTTGGAAAATGCCAGTGTTGACTTCCTCCGGGGACGTCTCTTGATTCTTCGCAGGAGAGTACCTCTAGCACTGCTGAATACACGCGCATAGAGAATCATACCTATCGGTGTCGTGCAGGTATGCGCCAGGCATGTCTCACAATCACTGTAGATCATCATTTATCCACAGTTGCGACCGAGTCGTCGACGTGTTGCATCTGTGAAGATGGGCTTGAGGAAAGCCGTTAACAGCTTCTCTACACGAAAAGCGCCACTTTCAAGAATCAAGATGATGACTTAAGTTCTGAGTTGGTATGAAAATTGCTAGCTAGGGGGCGCTATACATGACCTGAAAAAATCCGTGGATGTAGAGGATAGAATGACGACAGTAGTGGGAACGTGAAGCTAACAGTAAACGAATACAGACATGTCGAGACACTATAATAAATCCACTCTTTTAGGTAAGTGTAGAAGGTGGATAACATGCACATTAGCTGCCTTACTGGTATAGCAACATGCGACGCAGGTAACTGGTTCGAGGACCAGCAGCAAGAAGGATCAAGCAGTGGAAGAGTGTATCCGGATTATGGATTTGTAAGTGAAGAAGGGTTCTAGTGCTTCCGTGGCTTTGTCGGTCTTATCCTCCCCCGTTAATGACGCAGAGGGAGAAGACAACAGTAAATAAGCAGGATTTTGCTTTACCGTCGCGGCGAGCAACGCAGAAGGAGCAGCCACCACGCTTTGGCATGGTGACGGCAGACACATTTCCACAAGCACAGTATGCGTACAAACAGAGCCAAAAAGTAGTGCCGTCTGGAGAGAACTTCGGCACTGTTATCCCTCGCGCTGAAGAGAAAGAAATTGAAGACGACCATTTCCAAACAACAATGCGCCAGAGCTTTGGTGGAAGTGGCAAACCGACCCATTTGGAATACTTGGCTGAACATAGTGCAAACATGCCTCCGGCAGGTGGACCTGCTGGTTCTAGAGAAGAGAAAGGAATGGGAGGATCTGGAGGTGGGTTGCAGTTCTACTAAACATGCTGGTTGGGACTGTACATAACACTGTGTTTCGCGTACCTGCAGCCATTGGGGAAAGATTTAAGAAGACAGGAGATCCAAAAACACAAACAGTGCCGCAACGATCATGGGTACCTTGGGGCGACCCTGGACTGCGCGCTTTGGAAGAGAAGGAACAAGGGAGAGCACCTCAACCACGCGAGGCCAAAGAGGCGTCGCTACAAATTACGGTATGTTGATCCTCGAGGGTAACTTGTATGTCCAGAAACTCTGTTGGATTAAGTGTTGGTTGCAGGGTGCATCTGCTGATACACGAGTACGCGCGGAAGGTAACGTACCAGGTGCGCGTACTGCAGCTTGGAGAGCTCCGGGAAGACAAAATGTGATCACGGCCGGAAATTTCGAAACAAGCAGACGTCCCGGAGTCAATGTCTGGGCCGACGAGTGAGCTACACATCTATCTCCCGGCTCTTTTCCCGCGTAAAGTAGAGATTCAATATACAACGCTCGTTTTGGTTACTGAGTCGTCTGTTCTGCGAAAAATGCACAGCGCCACACGTAGTTAGCGTTAATTTAGCACTATAAGAATGGCTATGC
Source organism: Halocafeteria seosinensis (assembly GCA_001687465.1). Classification (NCBI taxonomy): domain Eukaryota; class Bigyra; order Bicosoecida; genus Halocafeteria; species Halocafeteria seosinensis. The sequence goes on along the minus strand of LVLI01000156.1, from coordinate 66,463 downwards.
CTACCGGTATTTGATCTATACCATATCTGAGTGTCTGTGACGGTCAGTGTGACGTGCTCTTGGTTGAAGATCCCTCTGCGGCAGAACTGCTGCCAGGAAATATGAGTGTATGGTAGCCGATAGAATTGTCAAAAGGCGAAGACGGAGCGATTGATTTTTCATTAATTTACCTATTGTTTGAAGTGAGTGATTTTCGTGCAAGCATGCACAGTTTATGCAGGATGTATTACGGTATCTTTTGTACTTCCAGCGGATACAGTAACTTCAGAGCGTAAAAAATGACGATCTCTGTTGGATCTTCCATCCTACAAGGGAATGACCTCACGGTAAAGGTCGTCCGAAATGGCGAAGTCTCTGATGAAAGCTTAGCCAAGCTGTTCAAAGGACGGAAGGTATGACGTCATGGCTGTAGAACAAAGTGCCGCAGGTGGAATCTTGGAAGATGCCCATCCTTCTTTCTTTTCGCACAGGTTGCCCTTTTTGGAGTGCCCGGTGCTTTTACTGGTGTATGCACTGCATCTCATCTCCCAGGCTTCATACAGAATGCGGACAAGTTGAAATCCAAAGTAGGTGCCGCGTACACGTGCGCTTCCTGCCACAGAAGGTCATGGAGTAATGGCATCAATGCTTATTGAAATTCGACGCATATGCAGGGTGTAGATGAAATTATCTGCCTGACCGTGAATGATCCAGAGGTTTCAAAGGCATGGGCGAACCATGTGGTACGTTGAAACCGGCTCTGCAGAGTCTACACCCGCCTTTCAATACTGTACTTGTGCATTGTTTATGCAGAACGCTGGAGATAAAGTGAGCATTATCGCCGACTGGGATGGTTCACTGACTCGAGCGCTCGATCAAGAGATCGATCTTTCAGTGGGAGCTTTGGGCAAACGCTGCAAACGCTTCGCAGGTCTCATTGACGATGGCTCTGTAAAAGATATCAGTACCGAATCCAATCCTGGTGAAGTGACCGTATCATCCGCAGAATCCCTAGCTGAAAGAATTTAAGTGTGTTTCTAGGTATTACAAGAAATGCATATATTGCTTCTCTGGTTCATATTTCGACATTAGTACGATGCCATCAGCTGTTCTTTGAAACTGTAGGCTATCTCCTGAACTCATTCAAAGACCAATCTCGGTAATTCTCAAAACGATCAGTAACAGCAGGAGCAATCGAATGGACATAATGATGTACCGCCACCTTTGTTGATCCGTAAGGACTCTTCGGAATATATATTCATCCCGAGTTCTGAATCAAAACGAACAGGTTTAGGATCGTGCGTGTTACCGCCCCGGTTCGCAGCTCTACCATGCTTTTCAAGCTCCTCAATGCGTCGCTGCAGCTGTTCGTCATTCTGCGTTTTCTCTTTGTGCTTCTGCAAAAAAAGACGCATGACCGATGCTGAGGCTCCTGGAAGTGTATTGCTTTATTCAACTTACCTTAGCTGTCCTTTCTTTCTCTTCGGACGCTTTCTTTGCTCGTTTGACCCCGTCAAAGATATCATCTATGGAAAGTGACGCAGCGGAAGGATTTGCTTCGCTCTTATGCCCGATTTGCGTATCATGTTGACTCTGTGATTGGTCTCCATTCTCCGATTTTTTCTTTTTCCTTTTCTTCTTTTTTATTTTAACGTTAGCTGTACCATTCGAAGTTGCCATAGAATCTACTGCACTTGATATAAGGGGCTTAGCTGAGGCATCGGTTGCAGATGAGGTGGCCAATGAGCTCTTCTTGTCGTCAACTTCCTGGGTGGAGTCTGCCGGTGGGCCTCTCATTCGCTTTTTACCACCCATGCTGATCCCCCCTCCCCCTGTATAGAATCTACTACGATTATCGAGACGATTACCAAGTGGAATTTACAAAATTATCGACACAATGTAATTATTTCGACTGTTTCTATGAAGCTCGTTGTGAAGTTGCTCCAGGAGAGTGTGAAGTACTGTGGTACATACTCGTAATTGTACAGCAACTATTGTCAACTAATCTAAACTCCGTGCCACAGTAGCCGATTATTTTCATGGCTTTGACAGACTAGTTGGAACGTTTGAATAGAACCCTTGCGGGACGTCTGGAATTCTTGAAATCCTCGGAGACAGACTCCAAGGAGGAATGGCGACATAAGTTCCTCTCATTAATAGCTGCGACGAACCAGAAACAGCGGAAATAGAGCAGAAACACTTCTAAAATACCAATTAACTTACCAACGACTATATCTCCAACTTGTATCATTCCCGAGGCTTTGGCAGCCAGAGGTTTGCCTTGCGGAGAATCTCGCAGTTCCCCGACAACTACTCGCTTGTGTTCATCTAGTACCACGATCATACCAATGGCCTCCTGGGATATTTTTTGATCAGAATATCAACAATGTTTTCTCCAATGGCTGATGTGGTGCACAGAACAGAGACCGCCTTACTTACCCCTACGTCAAAGGTGACAGTATAGTATCCAATCGGATTAGTTGCGTTTGTCGCTACAAGTGTGGAGAGCTGCATCGCAAACAAATGGACGCATGCCTAAATGACATATCACCAAGCTTATTCAGACAGATAGGCTTACTTGGTACGTCGTGTCAGCTAGAGTGTTCTCTAGCTGCTTTATTCTTTCTCTCATGTTTTCAATCAAACGGTTGCCCTGAAGTTCTCCGTCTAAGCTCTTCTCTACGCTCTCATTGCTATCTTTTGAAGCAATCCTTCGCTCCGCTGAGTACGAATATTGTTCCCCATTCATGCCACTTCTCATTCTCGAATCACTTCGTCTGCTGGATCTACTTCGCCTAACTTTGGGTTCGTCTTGGTAGTAGTCCGTTCGAGGGGTCCTCCCTCGCGAAACAGCTCTCGAGCTCGACCTCCTAGGGGACGCATTCGAGGGACTACGAAGCCCCAAGCGCTGTATATCTGTCATTATTTTCTGATCCATTGTTACCGTTCGCTTACGGCTCTTCGAGCCGAGTGTGTCTTAATTGGTTTTTCCTGCAGCCTGCGGGAGTTGAGCTACCTGCACGACCACGAACGAAGCGCTGCCTCGCCGATGCAACAGTAACTACAGTTATGCCAGAAACGCATGCGCTGGGACTCTCTCTCAGTTTCAATGCAGGTAATGGTATGTCGTCAATAACGGCAGCTGTCTACCCGCTCCTGACGCGCTTCTATCTTCTCATATCTGTGACGGAACCAAAGACAAGGAGAATTCCACGACTTGCAAGTGTTAAGAATCCCAATTCTCTCCTTTGTTACGTAACCTACGTGCTGTGTTTGTGGACACGTTGCCTTCGATGCGTGGAATGAGTTCGGGTATTCGGGTCTCTTCCGGCCCGAAACCACCCGAAACGAAGACGCAGAACTCGCCGGAGAATCCAGTTTTCTGACAGTGAGAATCAACAGAGCCCACTTGTTGTATGGCAGAGCACATACCCTGAATTTCTCCACGGGTGACTGTATCTTGTAGTCGGGTATTGATTCAGCGTCGTATTGTCGTGTGCAGTACGAATCGAAGGGACCTTTTTTGTAGTTATCTTGAAGGGGTCCCCATAGGGAGCGCCTACTCCCTCGGCGCATGGGAATGCTGTGTATCGATTATTCAAGCAGTTCTACGGCGTCTACATACTAGGATCTTCTCCGTGCTCCTCGATAATCGCAAGAGGAGACTCAGTTTTAGTGATATTGATTGGAATCGGGACTGTGGAAGCTTTAATAGAGCATTAATACGATGAATACCAACGGGACGGCATCCGGAAATGGTGAGTAAAAGGGTCCTAATTGGTCCCTACGTCTGAATTCGGATTCTATATGGTCACTACATGGTTCCGCGTCACTCTGGAATACAGGGAGGCAGGCGGCCGTTGCTGGAAGCGGGGCGTCGTCGATACAGAGCACACCGCGTGCGAAAAGTCACCTTGTTCGCTTGGCTGAAATGGAGGATCGCAATAAAGCACCAATTAAAGGATACTTAAAGAAAGAAAATAGGTACGCTTCTCTTGTCTGTCAAGGTTTTACGAATGCTCTCCTGAATGGCTGCTTGTGACGCTGTTCGTGCATTTGGGAAACCGCAGTCAAAAGCGCTGGCAGAAACGCTGGTTCGAAATCGTTGGACATTACTTTGTCTATTACAAACGATATGACAGTCCAGAAATGCTATGTGCAATGGATTTGAATAGAGTAAGGGCAATTCTCTCGAGAGCAAGTAGACACGAACTTTTGAATATATACATTCCGCTTTTCATTCACGTCAGGCTCAAAATCCGGCGGTTATAATGGAATCTGACGGTCAAGGGGGAACAGGTAGGTGAATGTCTATTGGCGCTCGAACGTATCATGTCTTAAGCAAGGCTAAGTACTTGAAACTTGACGATGCTGTTGAATGCAGTACCAACGTGCGAATTCAGCATACGTTGGGATCGCTATCGACTGTTTAGGGCGGAAACTCCTGAAGAAGCTGTGAGATGGGTTAACGTTATGAGAGCAGTACAGGTACGTTTGTCTTCCGCGAGGCTCTGGTAGATTTTTTGATAACCTATTGCTGCGGCTTCCACGGTGACCGCAGGATGCTCATAAAAAACCTACGAAATCTGAAGAGGACATTCGTGACATGGAAGAAGAGGATAAAAATAAATCTGGTTGCAAATGCTGTACAGTTATGTGAACAAGTATGTGCTGGGAGTTTGAATAATGTTTCAGTGGAGAGAGTCTTCGGTGGCCTGTCATCGACCGGCACCGATGCCCGTGCAACGAGTAGCCGGACGACAGACCTGATTGTGTGAAGGCATGCCAAGAGATGGCCCTCTAGAATATACATATGGGAAGTCATGTTTGACAGCTGCGCTTTACTAATCAGTGGCCCAAGAATATGCCTGATACTATAACGTTGTCGGATTCTCTTGTTCACGGTTTAGTTAGCCTTCGTAATGTCCACTGCTTTCTTCCACGTGACTCCTCCATACTCAGGCGCCAAGATACAAAGAATTTAGTACACTTACACTTGTATCGCCGGAAACATTGTATAGTATACTGCCGTGTTTGTGAAGGAGGCTTCACGAATACCTCGAAACAAGCTGTTGTGGGATAGAAATTTTCCAGTAGAAATTGGGGTAGACAATAGTGTTTTGTTTGTTTCTGAGGGATACAGATGACACCCACCAAGATGAGAATGGGTCACTGTATTGAGCTCTCGCGCCATGGTGGCTAAGATATAGGTAGCCTGGGACGATGGAGGCGTACCACATACTGGAGCTCATCGGTAAGAGTAGACTTCTATGTTGAGGTGTAGTCTCTTGTCCAATTGAATACCTCCATATGCAGGTGAGGGAAGTTTTGGGAAGGTGTATAAGGGACGAAGAAGATTTACGGGGCAGTATGTGGCTCTCAAAGTGAGTGGAAGCACGAGGAGGTTTGGAATTTGCCAAATGAATTCAATGTTGAGATGGCTTCCCCCAGTTCATCCCCAAGCGAAATAAGAAGGAGAAGGACCTTGAAGGCCTCCGCGGAGAAATTGATATCCTTCGACGCCTCAACCATGAAAATATCATCCTCCTACTGGACGCGTTTGAAACAGAGAAGGAATTTGTCATGGTGACGGAATTCGCTCAGGTAAGAAGAGCTCGTGCAGATGGTCACTGCTTACACTGAGAACGTAAGAGGTGGTTCGTACACTATACAGGGGGAGGTATTCGAGATTTTGGAAGATGACGGGCGCTTACCAGAAGACCAAGTTCGATCCATCGCGCGGCAAGTTGTGAAAGCGCTATATTATCTTCACAATCATCGAGTTATTCACAGGTAGAGTAGATTTCTTTGCATGATGGTGTTTGGGGAACGACCATATTAGGTTACCATGGTTTGAACGTATCGCAGGGATATGAAACCTCAGAACATACTGCTGAGCTCGGAAGGTACCGTGAAGCTGTGCGATTTCGGGTTCTCTCGCCTCCTTTCAGCACAACAGGTTATGATGACCTCCATAAAGGGGACGCCACTTTATATGGCACCGGAACTTGTCCGGGAAAAGCCTTATGACTATCGTGTCGATCTGGTACGTGCCATTCCTTACAGTGAATCCTCAAACTGCGTTCACCAATCTGTGAATGCCTGCAGTGGTCTCTAGGCGTAATATTGTACGAACTCTTTAGTGGGGAGCCTCCTTTCTACACAAACGACATAATGAAACTTGTGAAGAAGATTACAGATGATCCTCTGCAACTACCGCAGGGGGCGTCAAAGATGTTCGGGAACTTCCTCGAAGCGCTATTGCACAAGGAGCCTAAACAAAGGTATAAACACTAAGGGCTAATTACATCGTTGAATGCTTGAATTCATGTATATTGCAATTTACAGGGCTTGCTGGCCGGGCCTCCTAGAACACCCTTTCGTTTCTGAGACTCCAGAGGAACGACAGAAACGACTGGAAATGGAGGAAATTCCTCAAATGCCCCCACGATTTCGTCTAGAGATGCTTGCTCATCAAGGTCAAAGCGGGCGACACATGAGTTCCAGAGAGACACTGGGTGATAGCACTCGTGGACTAGACAAACACAAGGTCATCCGTCGTTGGGTACCCGTAGATCCTTTTAGTGCCACGTTCGGGGAAGATAGCTTCCTTTCAGATTCAGAAGCCAATAAATCACCTTCCGTAGGAAGAGAAGTCGTAATTGTGTTATCAAATGACCGCAAGGGTGACGAAGGACGGGACACGGGGGTTACAAGGACGAAACGCCAAATTTCCCCAAACGTTTCAGTTGTAAATGCTGCTGATGCAGTCAACGAGGTGGGACCGGCAGGAACCGAAGATACACATGATGAGAATTCCCTAACGCTTGCCAAAACGGGAAGCGTTGACACAACTGTTGACAGCGCCGATTCGTCAACCGATGTCAATGGAACAGTCGGAACAACTGACTTCGCGCCAGTACTGGTCAAAGGGCATCTGGAGGATGACAAGGCATCGGGACAAGGGCGTGGCACCAACACTACCGTAACATCGACCGGGACGGTAGCTAGTGGCGCTGTAATTACTACGTCAGTTACTCTTGGGCATGAGGTTGAGTCGGCGAGCTCCATGTTTGGTCGGTCGGCAGACAAACCCATTGTTTCCGCGACAAGTAGTCAATGGGCACCAACGGTTCAGCATACCGGGTTTTCCACCGGGGATATGTCGGAGCATAGTGATAGCGAAGCGGTTGCCTCTAGCATTGGCTCTGACATCGAAGGAGAACAACTTGCCGACACACCCCACACGAAAGAACTCAAGGTTACTAGCACAATATCCGTTCCGCAAACGGTCCAGGCGTTTTGGAGCTTTTTGCGTGATGACTTGTATAAGTCGTGGAATAAATGCCTAGAGAGGTGGACACGGCATCTTGTGCATGCGTCTACATTTCCCGAGGAACGTGAACTGTCTGTAGATATGGATCTTTCAACCGCTCTGCTAGTGCTAGGAAATTCTGGTATCCCTGAAAAGTTTTCAGAATTGTGCCAGTGCCTGCCTCAGGATGTATATTCTCGTGTAAGGAATATTTCCCTTGAGGCTTCGCTGATTGGCGACCATGCAGCGTTGATTCTTTTCCCTTTGTCCTTGCATGTAGTGGCGGCAGGCAAGGAGAACCTGAACAGGGACACGCTCGATAAAATTCTACCCGCTATATCGGGTGACACGGTGGACGAGCTCGCCCTGTTGGCGAGGGACGTCCTCAATGACGTTAAGGAGGTCAATGGTCAAAACATTGCAGCTCAGGATATGTGGAGAACGTTTATCTTGTCAATGTACTCTATTCATAGCATTTCGAGTCTAGTGGGAAAAGTAGAGAGTACCGCGTTGTCGGAAGCTCATACTGCGAGAATTTCGCAACTCAACCAAGCTTTGAGAAGATGGTATAGCGAAATGTGGAGGACCCTATCCACTTCTATGGACATCGCGTCAAGATCAGTGGGGGAAGACTTCGCGCCCGTTCTTTGCTGCTTATGTCACCTCGGTACTCAGGCTGCAGTGGTATGTCAGCGGTGGAATGAAGAAGGCCTCTGCGAATTTTTATCCGTTACCAAAGCCTCTGTTAACCGTATGTGTTCGGTGACAGGGGAAAGGGTGGGGTCATTGGCTTCCTTTGTGCGGTTCGTGTGTTTGTCTGGAATTGCTGTAGAACCAATGTTGAATATGCCAGCTCCTGTCAAGTCTGTGCTACTGCGTACGTACTGCGGGATTTTTGATGTGTCCTTAGGGTATCGCGGCGCTCTTGTGTCTTCTCCCCATATAGATAAAATCGACTCCACAATGTTATCGAGTTCCGTGTTGTATCATGTGGGGAATGGATGTGATGCGGCTACGTCCGATATTTGCTTCCGCGCAGCACTCTGGCAGGTAGACCCTACTGTTAATGAAGACGATTATGTGGCATTCCTTGAAGGTTCGCTTGGTGAAATGAGTGGAGATGTATTTTTTGAGCTTGTAGAAGTCCTAAAGAGCCCATTGGGGACAAAGTGGTACTCTTCTATGCCCCGCGTTTGGAGTGCCTTGCTCTCACTCTGCTCGAAGTTCTTCGCCAAGGCTGATATTGAATATTATGGCCTATTGAAGACGCAGGCCCTTCTTTCCTTCATGGATATGAAGCATTCTTCTACTGACGACTCTCCTAAGTTTTTTTGTTCAATGCTACAGAACCGACAGGTTTTCCCGGCTGCCGCTTTTGGAAAGTTGCAACACATTCTTGCCGAGGTGCTTGGATACCTTTCGACTACCCACGGGGGTGAAGGAGAAAATACAGTCGCAGCCGTGGAGGCTGCCGTAAGGATTCTCAGATTGTTCAAAGCGACGATACAGTTTTCACTTCTCACTGGACATGAGAGTAAAGCATTGACTGCAGACAGGTTAGCCAGCAGTTCTGGCGAATATCCACTTCCGAGGCTCCTGTATTGTTTGCTACAGATACTTGTGAAGCTTCCTTCGCTTTTGCACACGAAGACTAGAGCTGAAGCGTTCATGTTGTCTGCGGAGCTCGTAATTACTGTTCTGTTGTGTAAATCCAACGAACAGCACCTTCGCCGATGGTGCGCGCCTCCGAGACTGGAAGTCACTTACACCACATCCCACTCCTTCTCGCTGAAATTGGCAAACCTGTCTCTTCGATCCAACACTTCAGCTGATACGGGTGGCGATTCCACCCACACTGGTATCCTGATAGCTCTTATTCATGAGTTCTGTGGTTCGGCAATTGTCGGTGGAGAGGACGAAGAGCAAGAGGTTTACGAGTCTTTAGAGCGGTTAACAACAGTTTGCTCGTTGCTATGTGAATTTCCGCTACTCTACGTGTATGTGCAACGAAGGCAGATGGAAAATGAGATCGTTGACGTTTCAAAGAGTTCGTTACTGGGAACGCTGGAAAAGAAGTATCCTCTCTTGTTTGCAGACAACGACAGTCCGTTCAAGTTCGTATCGCTGGCATATCACCGCATTGGCCTAGTCGAAGGTATGGGCAGTTTACACCAGCCTCAATTGAACCGCTCTCAGTGCCGCCAACTGCTGCTGCGTATCCAGCAGAGCCTGTACCAAATTGGTGCTGTTAGAAAATTGACTAGTATGGTTTCCACGTTGGTACCGTCGAGTGACAGTGCACAAGAGGGAGTTAGTCTTGTGTCATGTCAGAGTGTGTCCGTCCTTTTGTGTCGGCTGTGTGACTTGTCGACGCACTTCCAGAATCAACTTTTGCGTTGCTTTGGGCTGCAAGTGTTCTTTCCACTCTTTCGTAGTCCAGTTGCTGCAGCAGCCCAGGATACGGTGCTACGAACACTTACGTTAATTTCATCACTGGCTCAAAACTCTGAAGAAAGCTATCCGTATTTACAGAATATTGACGCTCTTGGTGCTAGCAGCAGACTGTGGTGCGACGATTTGGCCGCGATACGTGCCGCGTTTTGCCGAGTTGTAGGGAACCTCTGTCGACACGGAGACAATTTCTATGCTGCAATTCGCTCCTTTACGGTATCTTGGAGCCAGGAGTACTACCTATTCTTTACGGCTGAAAAGTCACTCCATAACATACTTCCAAGCGAATCCGGTGAAATTACTATATTGCAGACACTTTTACTGAGATGTCGCGATGAAGATCCAACTGTACGAAAGTGGGCAACGTTTGCAATCGGAAATGCTTCATTCCACGGCAGTCACCTCTATCAAGAGTTTGCGAAGTACGGGGCGGTAAACCTTCTTTCGTTGTGCATACAGGATGAATTAGATAAGTCAAGAGTGAATGCTGTCGGTGCGCTAGGGAACTTTGCCCGCCATGGGAGTGCCCTTGATAGTACACTAGCGAGCAGTGGTATTCCAGCCCAACTGTGGGAACTATTTGAAGACGTACGACAGAATGGCCAGCAAAACCTGCCTTTCCTCCGGATCGTACTTTTTGCGCTCGGTAACATGGTGATGTACAAACACTGCCGTACGTCGTTGTTGGGGCACCTCCACAGGAAATACAACGTGGAGGCAACTAGTAGGCGTTGCATCGCCTTTCTGGAAGAGTACAGTGGATCGGTTGGAAACTGCGATTCCCTGTGCAAGAAGTATTTTGACCGCATAGTCAAGCACATAGCTCAGTCGTCCTCCGTTCCATCCAAAGGAGGGGCACCAGACGTGGAATGATCATGACCACTCACAAGGTGTTGTGAAGTTTCTTTGTGAAGCGACACATTCCACGGAACACCTTGCACTTCAGTGAGATCCTTGAACAAGTGGGAATCTGTGGGAAGCCCCTCAATCATGATTGGAATGTAGTTCTTCCCGTTGTCAATGGACAAGGCTCTTGTGGGAGAAAAAAGCTCACGATGAATGTTACCACGTCGAGAGTGGAGGAGGAGTTCGAAAGAAGCGAGAATGACACGGAGGAGGCTCGCCTAGCAATAAAGTGGCGTAGGCGTCGCAGATGCAATTGTGTGTTTATTTGCTCGTGTCGTTGGTGTACCCGAAGAATGTCCTTCTATGCTACCTTTCTCGGCTTGCTGTCTTCAATCTTAGCGTACACCTACCTGGTAGTCATATTGGCCCCTTTCGCAGGTGAGTGATTGGCAGTAATTCTGTAGTTACCACTCGCTGATGTATCCTGGAAACTCCATCGCTCTACTGTGTTTCCAGGACTGTGTCAGTTCATCGAGATTCTTCTGATAGTTGTGCCCTTTTTCAGTCCGTTGCCTCTGCTCGTGTTCACATGGTTTCTCTGGAGAACTAGCAAGGGAGTCCTTGGTCAACTTTGCCTGTGTACTGATCTTCCACGAGGCTGGAGGCATCTGCGAAAAGAAAAGGCTACACGAGATTTTGAAATAGAGCAAGATTTCTCTGTTCTCGGTGGCTCTACCGCGTTGAGCTACGCAAGTGAGGAGGGTTTTCCGGAGTCCAAGTGGAACGAACGTTGTAATGGCTGCAACCTGAGAAACCGATCGCCTAAATACTTGGTTCTTTGGCTCTCTTGGCTTTTATTGACGACCGTAACTGTGGTCGGAACACTGCTTCTTACTGCTACCTCGATAACTCTTGCCATTCTGAAAAGCCGTAGCTTACCCGACCTCTCAGGAACTCAAATTGTACATGGTTTACACAATGTAGTCCAGGTGAGTAATTCTTAACTCAATTCGCTGTAGGTGTTCTTGTTAAATTGTGTACTTGGACCTGTTTGCCCTGGACTGCCTTCCAGATTAATCGTGAGTCAAACGGGATATTCCACATTCATGGAAGCACAGTCGAAGATGTTGCCTTTGCCCAAGGGTTTGCACATGCCCAATCGCGGCTATTCCAAATGGAGCTACAGAGGCGAATTGGAAAGGGTACGATTTCCGAAGTCGCCGGAACTGGTGGACTGGAGTTCGACAGACTGTCACGTACGTTAGGACTTTGGGAAGCTGTGAGTACAGCGTGGAGGTCTATGCAAGAAGAGGGGGAGGCAAATGCATTGACATTGAGGATACTGGAATCATACGCTCAAGGAGTCAACGCGTTCATTGACAAAGATGAAGGACTTCCCATTGAGTTCACGCTTTTGGGATATAAACCTTCTGCTTGGGTGCCTGAAGATTCGTTGGTTTGGGCTAAAATGATGAGTTGGCAACTGGGATTGAATATGAAGCTGGAGCTAAAGCGATTTCGGCTCCGAAATGAGGAACGTGCATCTCAAGAGCGGGTTGAGGAACTGGTACCCCCTTACAACCTTACGCTTGGGCCAACAATTCTAAATGAAGAAGAATTGCCTTCTTCGCAAGTTTCAAGTAGCACATCAGAATGCGCAGGTGAGGGTAGAATAATCGAAGCAGCAGCTAACCTTTTTGTTAAAGCTGAAAAGGGTAGAATGCTTGAGAATACTCAGGGCGATGGTGGGTTGGGTAGTTCTGTTGAAGAGGCACAGCCCAAGAACCCCTGGACGCTGGTTAAGGCTGGAATTACGCATTTTGTGAATGTTATACTCTGGAGAAACTCTTGCGAAAGCAAGTCTGTTTTACACAGAATGTTTTCTTCCCTCAGGAAGATGACTTACAAAGGATATGGAGCGAGTAACAGCTGGGTGATACACGGAAACTATACCGAATCTGGGCTTCCTTTTCTCAGTAGTGATCCACATTTACCCTTACTGGTCCCCTCTCTTTGGGTCCTCAATGGCCTTTATGTTCGGAACTCAACATTCTCAAATGCTGTTGTCGGCTCGAGTTTTCCTGGCGTTCCGAGTGTAGTACTGGGACACAATGAGGTGATTGCATGGGGCCTTACAAATACGTAAGCATGTTAAAGATACTTTCTATATCTTTTTATGTTCACTGGGGGATATTCTCCGTTGAATTTCCAGCGGGGCCGATGTACAGGACCTGTACGTAATGGATGCTATCAACGCTACTCACTATAGGTTCAATGGGACTGTGAAGGCGTTCGATGTCAGAGAAGAAGTGATTAAGGTGAATGGCGGAGAGGATCAGGTCTTGGCAATTAGATCTAGTGTGTTTGGGCCTGTGGTCACTGATCATGATGTTGTGGATGGTTTTGGTTCCACAATGTCCCTAAAGTGGATCGGAACTGTTCCAGAACTTACTGACACTACCGTGAAATCATTTATAGAAATGAATTTTGCGAAATCGTTCGAAGAATTTCGCAAGGCGATGTCCTATTTTGTCGCACCGAGTTTAAACTTCGTCGTGGCGGATAACAGAGGAAACATCGGCTATCAGATGTCAGGCATGATTCCAGTTAGGTCATGTGGACACACAGGAGCATGGCCGGTGCCAGGAGACGGTACGTGGCTGTGAAGTTGTAGTCATTTTCTACTCTATCATAACGCCCAAACACGCCTTTCGACAGGAAGCTACAACACTACCTGGCATGGTTTCCTTGATTTCTATGAGGATATCCCCTGGACGAAGAACCCAAGCAAAGGATTTGTCGCCACCGCTAACAACCAGATAGTCCCACGAAGCTATCGCTTTCATTTGTATGTAGTACGCTATTTGCGCGCCTGCACGCAAAATCCCTGAAAGGTGTTTTTCGCTTATACGCAGGACTTCGGATTACGATTCCGGCGCTTTAGGGTACCGGGCCGCTCGCATAACAGACATGATCAATTCGACTATTCACAGAGGCGAGAAACTATCACTGGAGGATATGAAGCTTATTCAGCTTGACTTGAAGTCTTACCAGGCTCGAGATCTTGTCGAGCTCGTTTTAGCGCACATCCCCCCGTCGAAATTTGTCAATGGTACGCATAGCATATACCAAGCTCTACGGAGCTGGAACTTTGAGCTCCCAGTAGGAAGCCAACATGCATCACTCTATGCTATGTTCATGCGGGAGCTATTTCGTCTAGGCTCTTGGGAGACGGGTGAACCATTTTATGAGGTTACCGGGTTTCTTCTGTCTGCACTGACCGGAAACGATTCAGCATGTACGGCTTATCCTTATGGTGGTGTCTATCCCAGCTCTTGCGACGATTTCGTAGTGAGGTCGTTAGCCAATCTAACCAGTCTGTGGAATTCTAGTGTTAGAGCATGTTCCAATTCCGGCTGTTTCAGATTTGAGGACGATGCTCAAAGGTGGGGTAAAGAAATTCATAAAGCAAGGTTTGAATCGTTATCCCTGGGAGGGTCTGCCTTGCAATGTCTTGCTAACCGATACGCTTCTCAAGGTGAGATGCATTCGTTGGTCGATGAGCTATCGGTTGCTGGGTATCGTAGTTTGCATGTTTTGCACAGGTGGCGACTCTGCCACAGTTAATGTCGGATCCTTTGGAGTGACAGACACTAAATTTACCCAAGATCATGGTGCTGGCTATCGACAAGTAGGTTCTAGGTTATGTTTGTGTCGTTTATAGCCGCTCCTGACGGCGATTTTTAGCGCAGGTTGTTGATCTTGATTCTGTGGGTAAACCGGAGCAATTTCAGCGAAGTTTGTTCATTGAGTCTTTGGGGCAGTCGGATAGAATATTCAGCGCTCAGTACGACAACATGTTAAAGACATGGTATGCTAGAATCAGTGCAATAAGCGTTTCCACTCTAAATCTAGTTTTCGTTTTGTGTGTTATTCCTCGCAGGAGCAACAACGGGTATTTTAGCATGATACTTCAGTCATCGAAACATTCAGATTCTGAAGAGTCTCAGATTTTGCGGCCTTCTAATTAGCCCTTTCTTTTGTTTTGCCTCTCGGCTTTGGTGGATAGCAATATACATGCAGTGAAGCGGCTATATCGTGGTACCGCTTGAATTCTTGCAGGCTGCAGCACTGTACCAGCAGTTTGTGAACCAACAGTGTGAAGTAAATACCAGGGTAGTGAGGGTACCGGGAAAGGCTCCCCTACGCTAGTAGGCAATGATGGGTATCCAAGTTGTGTTGTTCTGAAGAGCAAGGCATTCGTACAGTTTAATACCTGCGTGTAAATAGTGCCAGCGCATAATTATAACGGTATATACGTGGTTAACTGCAGTCATTGGGCGCTGCTTCACAATTACCAGTTAGAAAATTCTCACGGGACGATAATGAAGCTCAAAGAGTGTGGAGGTAAATACGAAAGCAATATTTTCAGGGATGATGTGAGTCAAAGCAGATACCAAGGCAACATGGCGGACGTTACATGGGAAGCATTCGGGGCCTTGGAGGTTTCGCCAGCTTTGACGGAGATGTTGGAATCTACATCCCCTAGTCCATTTGTCTGGACACCTCAGCAATGTCAATTGCTAGCTCAGATTAATGACGCAGTATATGCGGGTCTTTGCTCCCTTATTTCCAGGTGGCCTCGAGAACCAACACTCCAGAAGAAACTACCGCTTCCTGAAAAAATTAAAGAGGTTTTCACAGAGGTGTGGGGAGACGGAGGTGGTACGATCACATCCCTCGGGACTTTGAGGCCTGATTTCTTGTTTACCGAGGATGGGGATATTAAAGTGTGTGAAATAAATTGTAGATTTCCGCTTAATGGGTTCCTGATTGGAGCTGTGGTTAACAGTGCGCTACATGAAGCGGCAGCCTCCGGATCCAGTTGCTTATCTGACTACAGTATATCCGCCGACAGTGCTAGCATGAGTCTGATAAAGGATTTAAGGAGTAGATTTGAGAGGGATACGACCGTCTGGATTGTACGAGGTAGGGAGACCGTGCATGACACAGGACTCTTCGGGCAGCTAACTTATCTCGGCGTTTGCGTTTGCAATCCTTCGGAGATTTTCTGCACCCCACACGGAGCACTGGCCATAGTCTCGCAGGATGGAGCCAGCAAAGAGGTACATCAGTGCATTCTTGAGCTTCACCAAGACGAAATCCTTTCTCTTAGCGTGGACGTCCTTAAAGGATTTGCTCGTCTATCTCAGCGAGGGCGGTGCTTGAACGACCTACGGACCATCTTCCTAGCGCACGACAAGTTGATGCTACAACTTCTTAGATCAGAAGTAGGGAATTTATCGGAAGAATACAGAAAGACGTTAAAGAGGCACGTTATTCCGACAATATCACTAGAGCGTTTGGATGACGGGGCAATGGAACTAATGCAGGATGGCATGGTAATCAAACCACGTCTCGCGGGAAAAGGCGAAGGGGTCGTTGTGCAGAGCCAATTTACGACAAGCGAGTTTCATGAAAAGTTACAGGAACTCAGGCAACATGGGCAGCACGTCGCTCAACCATACGTGCGTCAACATAAATTCCAAGTAACGAGTTCAGCATTCCAGATTACTCGTTATCGGGTGGTCGGGACGTTTCTGTCACTGGACGGCATTCACTATGGCCCTGGACTGTGCAGAAGTTCTGCTAGTCACGTCATTAGTTTGTCTTCGGGTGGTATCCCTATATTTCCGGCAATTCTAATCTCTGATATTCCACGTAGCGATCGTTTTTTCTATGGTGGACTTGAAACAGTTGACGGATATGGCATAAGGGAGGCTTTGGCAAAGGATGGGATGGCACTAGTTGCTACGAAATCCGAGTTAGGGAACAAGGATCAACTCCAAAGATTTATCGAAAACATATTGGGTGGAAATCTTCGACGACATAGTGACAAGGAAGGATATGTATGGGACGTCAAACCTCAGCCTGCTAGTGGAGGACATGTTGCACGGTCGCATACTAAGAAACAGTTCGATGTCCACACAGACGCCACTTTCGAAGAACCTCCTCCCCGCTTTGTCGCTCTTGCCATCGTTAGGGCCGACAAGACGTATCATGGTCTTTTCGGCCTTACATCAGTCGGGGACGCCGTCGCCGATCTTTCGGCGCAGGACGAAGTGATACTGCAAGAGACGCAAGTTAATTGGAAAGTCCCCCCAGAGTTCCAAAAGGGCAAAATTGATCGCATACGTGGTCCGGTACTCCTTTCTGATACGCGAGCTCGTTTGAGAAGGGACAGCATTGACACATCTGACCTCACGCAAGAACAAGAAGCGAAGTTTTGGAAAGCGTTTGATAGGCTTGAGGAGATACTACAGCAACGGTGCGATGCGTCGGCCATGGTAGTTCCAGAGCGTACAATCTTGATAACAGATAATCACCGGTTTGCTCATTCGCGTGGAATAATTAAGGAATCCCGCCGATATCTGCAGCGCATAAGATTTGAYTTTGACAACGCACCTGAAGTTGATAGTGTACTGTTGTCTGCCAAGCGTCATCGGATGTACCACGACAGGAATGATTTGTCCCTTACTTACTTAGGGAGATCACTGTCGGGCTTTAACTTACGTGCATGGCCTATTTTATCGAAACAGCAACTTGTTGGTCGGTTGCAGGACCACTTTGGAACATGTTTCTATGGCAAGGGTGGACTCTACTGGAGTCCAGCAGGAGGCACAACACCAGCTCATTCAGCATCGTCGAGCTCTAAAGTTGCTGTACCCCGGACAAATAGTGAAAATGTAACGATGAGGACGAGACTGAGAAAGCAAATGCAAATATCCGGTTTATTGGATACGGAGGTGGTCGCTGTTAATCTATTCGCCTCCGGCAACTTGATCCGTTCCATGGAAGTCTTTCAGGACGTGTTGCTGCAAGTGAACGCTACTCACCTACCTGTTGGAGCTAATGCGTCCGATGATGAGGTACTGGAAGCAATATATCATTTTGGAGTTAACTTTCTTGCAGGGTGGGGAACGAGGATTCTTCAATTGGCACTGACATGTAAAAATCTAGGTCGAAAACTGCCTACCGTGCGTCGAGTTGTCCATGGAGGCGAGCCGCTGGATATAAATCAGCGTAGTTTCATTCGAGATATGTGCCATTCTGAGTGTCAACTATTTGGAGTTTATGGCAGCGCTGAAGCTGGCGTCTTTGCCATTGGGCAAGAAGCTGGAGACACAGAACATTATACAATCGCATCGGATACCGTTTACCCCGAGATACTAGCACAAGATGCGGACACTCCCGTTGAGCCGGGTAACCCTGGGCGACTGGTACTAACAAACCTTGTTAGGAAAGAGCATCCACTCGTTCGCTTCGACACGGGCGACCTCGTTAAGCAGGTGGGCCACAGTTGTTCCAAGATTGAGGTGCTCGGAAGAACGCCTGGTAGCAGAAGCATGCCTTTTGGCTCCAAGTTCATCTCCTGGGAGGAAGTGGCCACGGTAGTTAGGAACGGTCTAAAACAGTGCCGGTTTGAAGAAGACATTCCGTCCATGTTTCAGCTGTGGATCGACCGAAGTGAGGAAGGGATCAAGAGTACAGTAACTTTGGCAATTGTCGAACCATCCTCGGACAAACTACTTGACATTTCAAAAGCGTTGCATTCAGTTTGTCTGGACCTTCAAAATAATGTCTTTAATACCGGAACGAATGTGGACTCCGTAAAGTTTGAGATAGTGGACTCACTCTACAGGTCGAAGCGGTCTGCCAAACTTCAGTATTTCGTTGATAGACGACAGTCTCACCCTGAAAACCATTAGCTTGCTTTCGTAGGTAGTAGTAATTGGAATAGGTAGCAGGCTATACATTACTGTACCGTGTGGTATGGCATTTAGTGCCCAGTTGCTAAGCGAGAACACAGATAGATACCAAATGAACTCAGCTGCTCTCTCGATTTCTCATTTATTGGTTACAGTTATAGTTTTGGGTCTTTAGTATTTCTCTCTCTACTGAAGAATCTCCATTCTTTACGTTCCGCTTTTCTGAGATTCCCGCTTGTTGGAACTCAAACAGGAGTAGAACGCCGGGCATATCCTATCAACCGGTATCTGTCCATGAACTGCATCAACTAACGGTACACGTGTCCCTTGTATCTAATCGACGACGACGTCGTCTAATAAGCCGGATATCCGCATTTGCCTTCTCAGCCACGTCCTACGCAGTTGATTGTTGATGGTTGAACTCTCACTCTTGTCAAATGCGACGATGCTGAAGGAGCCGGTGTCATGAAACATGTTTCAAAGTTCTCTTGCAATCGATCGACAGTAAGCTATGCATGTAGCTTAAAGCCCAAAGTACCAGTACAACCGTGCCGATTCATTCCCCGTCTGATGACACACGGACCCGGTATCTTAGATTCTGGCTTCACAAGTCGTTCATTGCGGGTTTGTTATGCATGGTGCCAGTTGACCTGCCTTCCTTTCCCTCAAAAGACAGACAAAAAAAGGCAACAACCAGTAGTAGCTTTATACTGTGGGGAGGCACGACGTTGCCATGGCGTCAAAACAGCAGGAATTGCCTCGCTACACCCCCGTGATGAACACGAATCCGTCTTCCTCCGGACGCGCTTGCGCTTCAGAGCACCGACACGAGGATGTTCACGGTCCATTTGAAAGCGAGGACGATATCCATGTCATGACGGATCATCTGGAAGGCCTGGAAGTCTCCGAAGTTGAGAACCGGCGCCGTAGAGCTCCTCGATGCTCCTGCAGGTTCATTGGGTCATGCCGCTGGTGCACACGCACCGTAGGATTGTACGCTACCATTGGGACAGCGATTCTGTCGACCCTCGCGTATGTGTACCTTCTTGTCGTACTCAACCCTTACCGACGTAAGTTACTTGTCTCAGGGGTTTTGCCAATCGAACTGGTTTTTGTACCACGATTCCAATTTGCTTGCTGGTGCAGATTTGTGTCCCTTGATAAGAGACTTGATGATTGCGTTGCCCATTTTGGGACCGACGCTACTAGCTTTATTCGCGATTCACTTATGGCGCACAAGCCGCGGAAAACTTGGGCAATACTGTCTGTGCACAACACTTCCGAGCAACTGGAAGAGCATGGTCCAGAAGAAACCACAAAGAGATCTGGAAACGGAGCAAGACCTCTCCGTTTTAAGGAACGCATCCTCACACAAATACTCGACATTGGATCAGTTACCCGAGTCGAATTGCTGTAATCGATGTAATGCGTGCCATCTCAGCCGTCAAACTCCATGGAAGCGATGGGTCCTTTGGTTCTCATGGGTGACCTTGACACTCGTCGTTGCCATTGCGACGCTCTTGCTAGTAATAGGGGCGATAGGCTTAGCGGTGCTTCGCTTCCAAAGTCTCCCAGATCTTAGTCGAGAGCAAACCCTGAAAGGGTTAAACGATGGCGTCAAGGTAAGTTTCGACTTCAGCCGCAAGCTCACGCTGATAGAATGTAGAGACTTGTTTGAACTGATATTCAGATTAACCGAGAGTCCAATGGAGTTTTCCATATTCATGGAAAGAGCATAGAAGATGTTGCTTATGCTCAGGGATTTGCACACAGTCAAATGCGCCTGTTCCAAATGGAGTTACAGAGACGAATCGGCAAAGGCACAGTGTCTGAAATTGCTGGAGAATCCGGTTTGGAAATAGATAAGCTGATGAGGACGCTAGGGGTATACGAAGCTGCAAAAGCTACATGGAAGGTCTTGCAGAAGGATAAATCCCGTGGCAGCCTCGCTACCAACACTCTTCGCGCTTATACCCAGGGCGTTAACGAGTTTATACGGAAAGACGAAGGGATGCCCATTGAATTCCGTTTGCTGGGTTACAAGCCTGATCCTTGGCTCCCAGAAGATTCCCTTGTATGGGGCAAGCTTATGAGCTATGATCTTAGCAAGAATATGGCCGAAGAACTAAGCCGTTTTCGTCTTCACCACGTTCTAGGAGTCGCACCAGAGCGAGTGGATACCCTTATGCCTGCCTACAATCTTAGTTGGGGCCCCACTATACTTAGTACTGATGAGTTGCCCCCTTCGCAGCGTGTAGCTGATGACTCCAGAATGCAAGGTAGCCAGGAGACCCTTATTCGTCAGGCTCTGGAACTAGGCAATACAGCTCCTGACGATTCCCTCGCGACACCATATGAACAGGCCGGGGAGCCAGTTAATGGTTTTGTTGACTCGCTTTCGGCGTCTTTGCAATCGACTGTTAGAAGGTACATCTTTGACGGTATCTACGGAGAGTGGATCAACCCAGGAGGTCGAGAATCGAGGTCACTGTCGGGACTGGCCAAGACACCCAATATGGGTTTTGGCGCCAGCAACAATTGGGTTATTCATGGAAATCATACTCAGTCAGGGTTCCCTCTCCTCTGTAACGACCCGCATCTTCGTCTAGGGGCCCCATCTATTTGGATTTTGAACGGACTTCGGATCGAGAACTCCACTTTCTCAAACGGGGTTGTTGGTGCTAGTTTTCCCGGTATTCCCGGTGTGGTTTTAGGACATAATAAGAATATTGCATGGGGAGTCACCAATTCGTAAGTGAACTTACGTTTGAATTTGTACCAAGACTACTACTACCTGATGTAAGAATAACGCTACCATGTGCAGGGGTGCCGATGTTCAAGATTTATATGTGATGGATGCCGTAAACTTTACCCACTATAGGATGAATCAGAGCCTAATGCCGTTTGATATCCGAGAAGAACGAGTAGTCGTTAAGGGTGGGAACGACAAAATATTGCAAGTCCGTTCAAGTGTGTACGGCCCTGTGGTAACTGACAACAACATTGTTGAAGGCATCAAGGCTCCGTTAAGTTTGAAATGGGTTTCCATCGACCCGGACGTAGATGATACTACTGTGGAAGCATTTACTCTGACGAATTTTGCAAAGTCATTCGACGAATTTCGGAACGCAATGAAATATTTTACAGCGCCAAGCCAGAACGTTGTGTTTGCTGACACGTCCGGGAACATAGGGTATCAGCTTTCCGGCTCTGTTCCAACTCGCTCTCCGGAACACACTGGGGCGTGGCCTATGCCGGGAAATGGTGAGTTTTTTATGTAGTTGGTTGGACGTTAACAGTACGGTTGAGAGTGTTTGGTGTTGCTGTACAGGATCATTTGAAACACTCTGGCATGGGTATCTGCCCTTTGAAGATATGCCCTGGACCTACAATCCGTCGAAAGGATACGTCGTCTCTGCCAATAACCAGATTGTACCCCCGACATACCGATATCTTCTGTAAGTATTGGTTGCAATTATGTTC
Organism: Halocafeteria seosinensis; assembly: GCA_001687465.1. NCBI lineage: Eukaryota > Bigyra > Bicosoecida > Halocafeteria > Halocafeteria seosinensis. The sequence goes on along the minus strand of LVLI01000156.1, from coordinate 44,620 downwards.
ACTTGTTATGAGGAGTGTGTACCTCAAATTTAACCTTGTGGTTGTACAGGAGTAGAGATTTCGCAACGGGCTCACTGGGTTATCGTGCGGCCAGGATAACAGACATGGTCAAGGGTAACATTGCCGGCGGTGAAAAGATGACGATTGAGAGCATGAAAAAGATTCAGTTAGACTACATGTCCTATCAAGCCCGAGACATTGTCAAATACGTGCTTACGAGCGTATCAGTCAGTGAACTGGGTCAGAGTTCGCAAGAAATTAGGCAGGCCCTAAACAAGTGGGATTTTAGGCAGCCTGTTGGAGATAGGCTGACTCCTGTGTACGCAAGATTACTCAGAGAACTGTTTCGCCTAGGTTCTTGGGAAACCAACCAGACATACTATCCCTCTGCGGGCTTTTTGCTTTCGGCACTTAGTGGTGGTCATGATCCCGCTTGCACCCAGTTTGAATTCGGCGGTCGTCATCTTAGCTCTTGTAGCGAGTTCATTATCAAATCTCTCGAAAACGTTTCTGACATTTGGGAAAATTCTGTTCAAGATGTTAACCACTTAGGAGAAGTTACGTTCAGTGATAGAGCTCCGCGTTGGGGAACAGATTTGCATCAAGCTGAGTTTATATCGAATTCATTAGGAAGCTCGCCGTTGGGATGCATGGCAAACCGTTACACTGGGCATGGTACTTGCAGTTTAATTGACTCCAGTTTTCCTTAGCCAGATGCTTAACAAGCAATGTTGACAATTTGCAGGTGGCGATTTTTCCACTGTTAACGTGGGTGGATTCGAACTGGAGGAAGAGAAGGTACCCCAAGTACATGGGCCCAGTTACAGAGTGGTAAGGCTGACGCACACTTACGACATCATCGATCAACCAAAAAATGTATATATCTGTCGAAATGTGGACGGCTTGTGCAGATAATGGATATGGCTAGCGTCGGGGCAAAGGTGAAGGACACCGAGCAGAGAAGCATTTTCGTGAACCCAATGGGTCAATCTGGAAGACTATTCAGCGAGCATTATGATAGTATGCTAAGTTCTTGGTAAGTCATCTTCGCCTTAAACAGAGGTCTACTGTGCTTCGTTAGCCGTCTGGGTTCGATTAGAGCAGGAGCAAAGGAGAGTATTATCCAATGATCCTTCAGAATTCTGAAGACTCTGATTCCGATATTAGTCAGACACTAAAACCTTAATTTAAAGGTTTTAACGAATGCTATTTTTCCGGAACACTCCATTGCACTGCTCCTGTTTCCGTATTCCGAAAATGGGTTCTGTCTTCTCCATCTTTCTGCGCGACCCAACCCTTTGGAAGCCTCACAACCGCCGTATCGAAGTCTGCTGGGCGTTCCCATGTCGTATCACCACGGCGGATATGGTAGTAGTATGTGTCCCCTTCCGGCGCTGTTTTTGCTTCCCACAAGTGAATAAGTGGTCCATTCTCCTCAACTTCCGTCGCGGCGCTTGCGGTATCGGCAGTAGCACTCGAGTTGACAACCAGAGGTATAGCAGCAGTAGCACTGGAGTTGGTAACGGGAGGCATCGTATCAGTAGCACTCGCGTTGACAACGAGAGGTATGGTCTCAGTAGTAGTAGTCGAGTTGACAAGGGGAGGCATGGTATTTCTCTTGGATGGCGGTTGAGAGACTGGAGGTTTTGGTGGACAGGTGGAATGCACATCAGAGTCCCGTTTACCCCTGTTTTCTCGGTCATTCTGTTCTTTACTTGCTTCCTTTTGGGGTGGCTTCGGGACAGGCTTTGGTTTCCTCTTATCGGTGACGTTCTCACGAGGTACTATAGCGTCATTACCCGAAGCTCGTCTTACAGTTGCCGGACAGGGGGGAGGGGGCTTCGGTACCCGTGGTTCACTCTTTGGAGCTTGCAAGTGCGTGTCGTAAAATTCCGGGTCGGTGTGTCGCGTAAGCATTGAGGCAGAGCTCTTGCTTGCTATTTCTATAGTTGGACGGCTGGACTCTGTATGCCCTTCATCCCCATCTTCACGTACGGGATGGACTTTGAATTTTATAAGACACCCCTCTTCTTCTTCTGTCAGTTTGACTACGCTCGGCTGTCCTTCATCAAGTACTTTCAAAGCTTTAGAGTATCTCCGAGGTGATTTATATCCTGGGGCAACACAAGTCGGTTCTGTCAAATTCGACGCTTCACCAGAGGGGGTTATTTTGATCCACCACACCTGCGTCTTGCCTTCCACCCCACCAAAGTAATACCAATGACCAATTAAGACACCATCGACACGCTGGTCTCCTTCCAGCCAGATCTCCCGAGCTTTAGGAGGACCAGCTTCTACTGGTCCTACCGGAAAGCTACATACCCTGCCGGTTTCATCGGTATTGGTGCTGCTACTATAAAGAATATCGTTGCGTGGCAGCGACTGTGTCGAATCTTCCCGAGAAAACGTTAACTTTGATTGATCACCCCACATAGGCCACACGACACCATCGAACTCATCGTCCTTCTCTTCGGGTCTATCTACCGGGACAATATCAAAAGCAATGTACCGGCCAATGTCGTCGCGAAAAAGGGGGTACTTTTGGGAATATCTGGGTAATAAGTCCCGTGAGACGGAATACTCAAGCTTCAGTTTGTCTCGGATTTCCTGAATACTGGGGGCTGGCTCAGAATCGGAGGGAGCAGGTGGTAAATGGCTCACTGGTCGAGGTCTCACATGGTACATGCGCATCGTAGTTTTATCTATCGCCTCAGACCCACCACCCGACTGGGAGGGGCCGTTACCTACGTTGTATGCCACCACATCAGAGCGGTACCAACGAATCTTGTACTGAGACACTAGTTCGGATGGGCCCCTAAGGATTGCTTTCAACACGGTGTGTTCACGATAGCGTCCGGGCGCAGTGCATACACGGATACGCCTGTCGCAGTAACGATTATGGACATGAGGCTCAAGAAAAATACGAGCAGTCACTACATTCTTATCAATGTCGGCCACTCTTCCTTCCGTAACTGTACTGATCCGCTCATTACCAAGCACAGTTCTGCAAGTGCATCCAATCCGCTTACCAACATCTTCTTCTCGGACTTGATAGACTTCCGCCGTGGCACGATCAATATATTTGGCTGCACTGACTTCAGATATATCAGCATGTGATGATAAAGGTCTATCGCTAGTATAAGTGAACCATGCCAAGTGAAAATCATCCAAAGGTTCATCAACCGATCTAACCCGTAATTCGCCACCCACTTCCAATAGCCCTTCTATTTCCAGAGCTGAAGGAATTTTACTAGGCTGATGCTTCGGCGATCCTTTCATTTTCATATTGTCGTTGGAGTAAACTGGATTTGATTCGTCGAAATCGTGTTGGCTGTTGACTTTCCGTCTCAGCAGAGACACCCATTGCTGCCTGGAGGGATGATCTCGGGCTTTCAACAGAATGCTCCTTTTCCGGAGCTTGAGTTCGAAAATATGCTCTTTTGTGGATTTTGTGTGAAGTAGAACTGAAGCATTTCGAACGTCAACCTGGTAGTCATGAGGAATCAGTAATGTCTGGGTCACCCTCACTACCGGTACGTAAACAACTTACCTCTCCTAGTTGCATACCGCTTTCATCCTTGAAGTATGATAATGTGTTTCCATTCAACACAAACCATCGTTTTTTCCACCACTGTGAAGAAGCACAAACGTAGTAATGGCTGAGACCAACACCTCCAAACGTATTTCAACACATACTCTTAAGTATTTCCCTCGTTTCCACAAATATTCAGCTCGTTCTCCAGATCGATGCTTTCTGTAGGATGAATCAGCGAATTGTGGCGCGCTGGAGGCTCGTCGTACAAGTATGTTGTCGGGTCCAGTGTCGTCGTCTTCCTGCTGTTGGCTGCCTCCACTGGCGCTATCATCCGTGCTTTTATAAGCACGATGCTGTGGTATCTTCTTATGCGGACTGTTACCGATAAGTTCATCATCCGAATTCAGTCCTCCATCGCCATCTTGTTGGTATTCTAACGGAGGATATTGGCTCTCCGAGAACGCTGGCGACCGAGCACTTCCAGGTTTGGCTGCCGCTGATGGCAACGTCACAGTGTTAGCAGAGCTCCCTGCCCATTCACTCGAGTGTCGCTTTTGTCTCCCATTGAGCCCTGATGACGCATGAGCTCCAAGGGGAGCAGCATTCGAACTTGTCGCGCTGACGGATGGAGGCGATGAATTGGTGGCTGCCGCCGCCATTCCTTCCCGTTTCTGGCTGTGCTCGTGCACAAATCCACTCCTATGCCAGACAGGGTATCTGTCTAATCAATCCAGGTGTACAAACTGTGCGCAAAGAGGTGTAAATGAGCCCATACACAAGCTCCAACATTGAGGAGAAAACGTCACTTGATCGGAGAGAAAAAATCCCTTAAAAAACACAGAGACAAACGTCCTACACTACTGCAATATACAGTATCACTCTTGTTTCTCTCCCCAACCCTACTAGGAGCATGGGCGACCATTCACCCTTGAGAAATCACCTGTATAGCCTGGCTGAATGTATGCACCGCACCCGCCGGGATACGGGGCGGTCAAGGCACGGCTTTGCCCCCGTGCACGGTGCCCCACAAAATAATGTTGAAGTTGGGCGCAACGAGTCGACCTTTCCCCAGGAGAGGAGTAGATGGCTTTTTCATGTCATTGGGATGGTCCAACACGGATATGCACTAAGAAATAGCTGTGTATTGAAGAGGGCGTCATGAAGAACCTGCTGCAGCAGCTGTGGAGCTACCCTAATGGCTCCAGTCTGCGCCAATTTTCGAGCGTAGCCTTGGCATTGGGCACATGCACAATACTGAGACGCTCTTTATCAAAGCCTCTTTCCACGCGCAAGAGGTCCCCTGCACCGAGGGCGGTCCATCTGGATGCCTCGCACCAAAGTGCTGCAGGACGTACTCGAGTGCTCGCCATAGCGGCACCTTCACATCCCGTAAGTCATCAAACGCGGCCTAATACTTGTATCTATATGTATGCGGTGTTTCTGCAGAGCGTGGGGTTCTCGGCGAGACTGTTGGATAGTCTGGTGCAGTACTTGGAACCATTGGACGAAGATAGGGATCACCTGTATTTGTACTTGTTTCATACCCAATGCCGGCAGATTCCTTCGAATGCGGCATTGGCGACCCCATTCACGGCTGAAAACACAGCTCAACTTACTGGTGTTCCTTTATTGATGAGCACATTGCATCTGTATGATGAGCTATTTGCTATGGCACTGGACCTCAAGAAACCGAATTTGCCCATTTCTTTACTCTCGGATGAGCCCTGTGGAAGAACCATGACGCCCAGTGTGGCTAAAACTGTATGCTCCCAAGCAGACGAAATTTACTTGGAAAAGTGGGCCTTATCAGGAACTGGCACTAATGATTCTTTTTCTCCCATACAATTGGATGCAAAGGCGCCCACGATATTTCCATTCCAAATAAAGACTTATAGCGCAACGGAGACTCTCATCTATTTGGACGAGCTAACCAACTCACCGCTGCAGTACGATAAAGTTGCTGTTGGCGGTACGTTTGATCACTTCCATGCGGGACATAAGAAGCTACTGGCAGCGGCTGCCAGCGTAACTGCAGAAGAGGGGCGGCTTCTGATTGGTATAACGTCTCCCTCGCTGCTGAAGAATAAGAAGTACGGTGATAGGATTGGAAGCTTTGAGCAAAGAAAAGAGAGCACAGTACAGTTCTTGTCTACGATCGCCCCCGAGCTCTCTGTGGATATCCAAGAATTGGCAGAGCCCATGGGTGACGCCGCGACGGACCCTGATATTAAAGCTATACTGGTGAGCAGTGAAACGATTCCAGGAGCGCACAAGATTAACGAGCAGAGGAGAATGAGCGGGTTTGACCCACTGGATGTTATCGTCATCTCGCGTAGGCTGAGCTCCGTGGAGTCGTCGTCCTATCTCAGGTCCCTAGCGTGATCGGAAGCTAACGAGTCGTGTAGGCCCTGGATAGTTTGCTGCAGACCAACACACTGTGACCTAGGAGTTGCTTAGCTGTACGAAATCGTTAGGATGAGTGTGTTCAGGCGAAAGTGTCTTGAACGACCGGAAGTCCATGGAGTGTGGGTGGGGCATACGCCGCCGTGGGAGCAAAATGGTGGAAAAGAACATCCGTTGGGGAAGTTATGAACGTGCAGGACTTGGAGCGGTACACAAGTAGCCAGAACTTAAGAGCTGATGTATTGCTGCATCATTCGTTCGCATGCTCAACCAACAACGACTAAGCTAGTCACTTTTGCTAACACAATGTAGAAACATGCCAACTACCAAAAATTAGCTATAAAGATCTTCGTCATCGTCTTCCTCGGGAGCGGCAGCATCCCCTGTGTTCTGGCCTTCAGGGAAGCGGAAGCTTCCGTCAGCCGAGCGGCCACTCATAGCTGAGCGCTGTTGCGTCAGAGTTGCCGCGAAGGCAGAATATTTTGCCAAATCCTGGTCACTAACAGATCGGCGCGCATCGCCCATAGCCACTTCAATATGTCGTTTCGTGATTTCAGGCACGTCGTCAAGACCTTCGTCGAACTCTTCGCCGGCTTCTTCTGCAATGCGCTTCCTTTCCATGTGCCGTTCAATGTTCTCACGGATCGCAAGTTTCGCAGCCTTCTGGCAAATTTCTGTAAGATCGGCACCAGTAAACTTCTCCGTAGACTTGGCCAAATATTCTAGGTCGACATCTTTAGCCACAGGGGATTTGCGGAGTACCGCTTTCAAAATGCTCAACCTCGAGTCGAAGTCGGGGAGGGGAATATAAATGAGCTGATCTAACCTTCCTGGACGCATGAGAGCACTGTCGATGATATCCGGACGATTGGTTGCCCCAATAACAAACACATTCTTCTTTGCATTAACACCGTCCATTTCTGTAAGCAGCTGGTTCATAACTCGATCACCAGCGCCACCAGCATCGCCCATACTGCCACCACGGCTCTTCGCAATAGAGTCCAACTCATCGAAGAACAACACGCATGGAGCGGCCCCGCGAGCCTTGTCAAACACATCTCTGACGTTTGCTTCCGATTCACCGAACCACATGGTCAGCATCTCCGGTCCCTTGACACTTATGAAGTTGGCTTGGCATTCGTTAGCCACGGCTTTGGCCAAGAGAGTCTTACCGCAACCCGGGGGCCCATAGAACAACACACCCTTGCTCGGAGACATTCCAAACTTTTCGAACATCTCCGGATGTTCAACTGGATATTGCACCAATTCTCTGAGATCACGCTTGACGTTGGCGAGTCCACCAATATCATCCCAAGTGACCGTTGGTACTTCGACAATGGTTTCACGAAGAGAGGATGGGTTCGACTGACCCAAGGCAAACTTAAAGTGTTCATTATTGACAGAAAGACTGTCCAGCACTTCTGCATCAACATTCTCATCCTCGATATCGATCAACTCCATCTTTTCTCGTATACACTGCATTGCTGCTTCTGTACACAGCGCCGCCAAGTCGGCGCCCACGAAACCATGCGTCTCTTTTGCAAGCTTTTCCATGTCAACATCATCCGCCAATTTCATATTACGCGTGTGGACACGGAGAATCTCCAGTCTGCCGTTCTCATCCGGAACACCAATGTCAATTTCACGATCGAACCGACCAAAACGGCGGAGGGCAGGATCAATGGTGTTCACTCGATTCGTGGCGCCAATGACGACGACATTAGAGCGAGCCTTCAAACCGTCCATAAGCGTCAGCAACTGCGATACGATTCTTCGTTCCACTTCTCCTTGAGCCTTGTCTCTCTTCGGTGCAATCGAGTCGATCTCATCAATAAAGATAATAGCAGGCGAATTCTTCTCAGCCTGAACCAAATTTAAGCAATACAAATCGTTCACTACCGCAACATAATCCACGCATGAAAATGTCGCCTTACCTCTTCGAAAGCTTTTCGAAGGTTGCTCTCTGATTCACCCGACATTTTGCTCATAATTTCCGGTCCATTGATCAAGAAGAAAAACGCACCCGTTTCGTTAGCTACTGCCTTCGCAATGAGGGTCTTCCCACTTCCTGGTGGACCGTAAAGCATTACCCCGCGAGGTGGTTTCACACCAAGAGTGCGGAACAAGCTAGGATGACGTAGCGGCAGTTCTATCATCTCACGAATTTGCGCAAGCTGGCGGCGCACTCCACCAATATCATCATATCCGACTTCGTCCATGCGCTCTTCGTCTTCTCGCTTGATCGGTTCTCCTTCACAATGGATGACCGTATCAGGAGCTACGATAACAGTCTCATCAGGGTCAGTTTCCACGACTTTGAACTCTACAGGATGCATCGCTTGGCGCACAAGGAAGAGATCACCCTTCTTCACGGGTCTGTATGCCTCCAAGAAGTATGGCTTCAAGTAAACATCAAATAAGTTTCCAGACACTCCTTCAATTGTATCGTCAATCGGCAGGACGTGAATGCGCTTTCCATAAGGAACTTCGGGGGCTGCTGAAACGGATATAACATCCCCTAGTCTCACACGCAGGTTGTTGCGCACTACCTGCAAACCAAAGCGAAAACCAGCAATAATCACCCATGTCACTCAACCAGAGCTCGACGAGTATCGAATGAAGCACGTACTCTGTTCATGCGAATCGACCCATCATCACAATCGTCCTCCGCGAGTACAATGCATACTGTTTCATGTCCCTTTTTTCCTTTGATCTTGACCGTGTCCCCGCGGAAAAGCTCGAGCTCTTCCATCTGCACAGCGCACAAAAGGAACAACTCTACTTCAACACGTGTTTTGCAAGTTTCGACTGTGGATGCTTACCTTCTTGGGAGACAATGTAACAACTGAGTTGTCATCATTTACGGCTTCATCTACAATAAGACGATTGGGAGACTTCTTCTTGCCTTCGGTATCCAAGATGGCTGTGGCGAAGTCTTCCGGCTTCTTCTCGTGCTCACTGCGGTGACCACTATACGGACAGAACACAAAGTAAAGCTCAGCAAGGCGAAAAGCACATAGAATCTCGAGACTTAAACGCGTGTACATGCCACATCCATCCCCCGTAAAATGGAAAACAAATGAGTGAACAAGCTGGGTGATGTACCGACCCTTTTTGCTCCCTGAAGAAACCCCCCAAAGTCGGACTCGTGGGCTTTTTGTTGAGCCCCACGTTTTCTTCAACAAAGGAGGAAGTCAATTTCTCTCTGGGCCTTTGTTGCACGCAAACAGACACTCTAAGCAGGCGCATATAGGCACTTACTCATGGGAGCTTGCGTTGGGGTCACTGCTCATTTCGTCTGGAACTGGGAGCGCTGGAGGAAACGAAGAGGAACTTCAAAAAGTGCACGTGGAAAACAACCAAATGCTGCTATCACCCTGGTGATAATTAAAGAGGTTGGTACAACTATATGTGGGAATTTCTAACAATGCTTGACAACTTCAACCATTGCAAATACTGTAGCGAAGGATGGCAACCTACGTCATTCACGCGATTTGTTCCATTTTTCTTCTGCCCTTCGCTCCAACAAAAGTTTGCCGCCTTCGAGAAGAATCCGCCGGCAATTTGAATCCGGCCGAGACGTCGGCGAGAGGAAGCCACATGCGGAATAGGTCAATCTGCAAGTGTACCATATGGTAGTGGTGCATTTTACACTACCATTACGGTACACTCATACTTGCACCGCTGCGAAGTCACTATGCTTGAAGAGCAAAGCTAAGGACAACAGCAAGAGGGTTTCCGAATTCTGCCAGAACTCACTCGGAAGTTGTGCCGCTAATTCCAAACGTCATTCCCGTACGAAACTCATTTCCTTCACGGTTTCAATTGCTGAGACTTGTCGGAATCTGACTTCTTGGACTGTTGGAGAGTCATATCATAGTACTTGCCTTCGCTCCTGTTCACAGGTCCAGCCTAGTAATGCATCAGAGTAACTCCAACATACATGAGGGGGAAAACGTACCATGAAGATAGCATGTTATCATAATGATCACTAAAGATTCTGCCCGATTGACCCAACGGATTGACGAACAAGCTAGTCTGGGAGTTTTCGCTTAAATCTGGCCCCACAGTGCTGAGATCAATGACCTGTCAGCAAACAGCTATAGCGAAGATAAGTTCCTGCGGCAACAACAGCAATACAATGGGCTTACATCACGATAGCTTGGTCCATGGACTTGTAACAGATCATCGTCGTCAATATCGAAAGATCCAACATTTACTGTAAACGCGTCTCCACCTGAGGGAATGGAATAACGATGAGGAATTGACAGGTCTCAGAAGTAGTTCAACGATTCTGACGTACCATGAGCAATGAAACGGTTTGCTAAACAGGCCAAGGGAGATGTTCCCAACGAGAGCGATTTGAATCTTGCTTTATGGATATCTTTCCCCCAGCGTTTAGCACCACTTTTGAAGCTAATCGTTCCATCCGCTTTAACAGATTCAACGTTATCATTCCACCAGTCGGTGACGTTCTCTAGTGACTTGATAACGAAATCATTACAGGACGAGGGATGGATGCCTCCATAGGATTCGACGCATGCGATATCGTGCCCTCCACTGAGCGCGGAGAGCAAAAACCCAGGACCCTCGTATCGTGTTTTGTTTGTCTCCGAAGAACCAAGGCGATAGAGCTCTCGTAATATCATTCCATAGAGTGGTGCCATTCGATCTCCTATTGGGAGCTCAAAGTTCCAGCCTATCAGTGCGTCACGCATGGGACGAGTGCTTTCGCCAAACGCGGAGCGAGGGATATTCGCAAACACAAGTTTCACAAGATCGCGAGCTTGGTAGGATCGATAGTCCAACTGTATTTCTTTCATCCTGTCTACAGATAGTTTTTCACCTTGAACAATGGTGTCATTTATCATGTCGGTAATGCGAGCAGCACGATACCCTAGAGACCCCGCATCGTAGTCGGATGTTCTGCAAGGCGACGGTGAAGTATACAATAGCAGCGCTGCTGTAGCATAGTACGAAGCATACATACAGGTGAAATCGATAATCTGGAGGAACTATCTGGTTGTTCGCTGTCGCAATGAAGCCCTTCCTCGGGTTTTTCGTCCAAGGCATATCCCTAAAGAAGTCTAAATATCCATGCCAAGTTGTGTTCCACGCCCCTGATAGACAAAGGAACCAAAGGTATACAATATAATTCCAGTGAGAGAAATGAGGTAGCAGTTGACATACCATCGCCTGGCACGGGCCAAGCACCACTGTGGCCTGGAGATCTTATAGGAACCTTGCCCGACATTTGGTACCCAATGTTGCCCTCGTTATCCGCAAAAACAAAATTCTGACTTGGGGCAACAAAATACGATAGAGCCTCTCGGAAATCTTCGAAGGAGTTGGCAAAGTTGATCTCGATGAAAGCTTTCACCGTCGTATCGTTGATATCTGGAAGGATCGAAATCCATTTCAGACTTAGTGGCGTGTCGATACCCTCCACGACACCATTGTCAGTAATAACGGGGCCAAAGACACTGTTTCGGACAGTTAGATGTCGGTCGCTTCCTCCTTTAACTTTTATGGTCTCTTTCGTTAGCTCAAACTTCTTCACAGTACCATTATACTTGTAATGTGTTGAGTTCACAGTGTCCATCACATAAAGATCCTCCACGTCCGCACCTCTGCGTGCGCAAAGCGGAATACATACTACTGAGAGGCACAACCTCCCATACATAATAGGACCTACGTGTTCGTCACACCCCAGGCGATGTGCTCATTGTGGCCAAGTACTACACTTGGAACTCCAGGAAAACTGGAACCTACAACACTGTGCGTAAAGCTGGAATTCCGAACATGCAACCCGTTTAAAATCCAGAGAGATGGTGCTTGCAATTGAAGATGGGGATCATTGCAAAGAAGAGGAAAACCACTCTTTGTATGGTTTCCATGAACAACCCAGTTGTTGCTGGCTCCGTAGCCCATGTTTGGAATCTTCCGCAGACCGGAGATCGTATTGCCTCCAGAGCCTCGGGGATCATCAAACATCCCCTTGAAGACGAACCTGCTAATTGCTACTTGTAGGTGCTCTATGAGCCCTCCTGTACTCGCATCGTTACCAAAAGTAGGTGGAATTCTAGTTATGTTAGCCCTAGACGCGATGTTTGTCGCTGCCTGAATGAGCAAGTCCGTCTCCTCTTCATCCGCTTCCTCTGTACCGTTTCTAAGTTGGTAAGGAGGAAGATCTATATTGCTGAGAATTGTCGGTCCCATTGAAAGATTATACTTGGGCATCAAGGTTTCTACACGTTCGGTTGAACAGCCAAGTTCATCATGAAGCCGAAAGCGTTGAAGCTCTTTGTCCATGTTGAGTCCTAGATCCCAGCTCATCATCTTCGCCCACACAAGAGAATCCTCTGGAATCCAAGGTTCTGGTTTATAGCCGAGCAATGTAAATTCAATAGGCATCCCCTCATCTTTGTCGATAAAAGATGTAACTCCGTTAGCGTATGCTCGTAATAAACTGACGGCGAAAGCGCTATGCGTATCCGCCTGTAGTGTTCGCCATGTCCGCTGCGCGGCGCTCCACACCCCAAGAGTACGGGTTAATTTATCATAGTCTAGTCCTGATTCACCTGCAATCTCGGAAACGGTCCCCTTCCCAACTCGTCTTTGTATCTCCATTTGGAATAGCCTCGATTGCGCGTGCGCGAAACCCTGGGCGAAAGCAACATCTTCGAGATTCGTTCCATGAATATGAAAGACTCCATTGGATTCGCGATTAATCTGCAAATTCAAGGGGAAATGAACGAATGCAGAAGGGGCAAATCTCAATGAGTTGATGGAACACGAACCTGAACTTCTGCATGTAGGCCGTCCAGAGTTTGGGTGCCAGTGAGATCGGGGAGACTTTGGCTGCGTAGTACTCCAACAGCTATCGAGGCACCCACAAGTACCAGAGTGGCGATGGTAGTAACAAACGTGAGAAACAGCCATATTGACCACTTTACACAGATCTTTCCGCATTTCTGTTGTGGATTGCACCCGTTGCACCGCTCGCAGCACCGGGATGCTGGCACGTCCTCCAAGGTCGTGTCCCCATAAAAGCCATTAGTCCTAAACACAGAGAAATCCTGCTCGATTTCAAGGTCTCGTTTCGCTTTTTGTTTCCTCAGCTTCTTCCACTCAGTGGGAAGACGTGTGCACAAACAGAGACCTGCAAGTTGTCCGCGGCTCGTCCTCCAGAGATGAATTGTGAAGCCAATCAGCAGCAGCGGACTGACAAAGGGGATAGCAATGATTGCGTCCAAGATACCTTGGCACAAATCTGTGAGATCAACGAGCACAGTAAGATAGATAAGTCAAGCGCTAATTCCACCATGTGTAGGAGCACAAAGAGCTCACCTCTGTAAGGGGCCAGAATGACCGCTAGGTATACATACGCCGCGATGGAGGCTAGTGTAGCAAACAAGGTAGAATAAAAGCCTACCCTGCGAGTACACCACCGAAAGGAGCACAAGAAGTGGCAGCTGCATCTCGATTGTCTACGATGCTTCCGCATCAAATGGAGGTCGTCATCATCTCGGTCCCCGTCCTGGGAACCCTTTCGCAGCAGAGATTCTGGCTCCGCCATGAAATCCAGACTGCTTGTGTTCGATTTCGACATGAGCAACAAGTTCGTATATTTCAGTGACGCGACTTTTTATCTACCCTATTCCTAAATTATGGTGGACCAATTCTATACAAACGAGGAGTACCATATACGGGTACCAAAGTGCAGGCTGCGGGGGAGTCAGGGAATGTAATGTTCGCGTTGAAGTTCTCCCAACTACGCACTACAAAACAGTGAGCAGTGTTGCCTGACAATATGCCCTCTATTCTTGGTTTTCGTTTCCCCTTGCTCCTTCTTTCCAGGTATACACCCTCTTACACAATAATCGTTTACAAAATTAATGTACCGACGAGTCAGAGAAAGTTACAGGGAGTTTAATCCCTTTCGGAGATGAGCAAGAAATCAAACTCAGTATACGGAGAGGAAGTACAATATACAGCTCCCCCGGGGAGAACTAAGCTTGTAGATATCATTCCAGTTTCTCGTGGGGGCTGCTGAGGCTAGATAAAATAAATTGCACACTACAACTTGTACCACAACAACAAGGCACGCATTCCGCAGGTTGTATGTGCATCGAGAAACGGAGTATACTATGAAGCCCACCTCTTAGTCAAGCTCTTCCAATCCCATTTTCGATAACAAACCGTGGAGCTCTTCCTGGAAACCTGTTGTCAGTCGATTTTGGTGGTGTTGGGAAATATCGGTTGTAAGTTGGTCATAGAACTGTGAAACAGCTCTCTCAATTCTTGCCCATGTGCCCTCATCGACTAGCGGCTTTGGGGCCAGTTCACGGAGGGGTTCAGGATGGGCATCAGCAAGAATTCTATTAAGAGACGTCATGAACGGACCCTTCTTGGCTTGGTTCACTTTATGCGGGGTAACATTCAAGTTATGAACGTGGTTGACGGTCGAATGCAGGAAATTTTTAACACCACGAGTAGTAGCACCGTTGTTCTTTATGTCTGCGTTTCCAAAAGCACGGTTGATGATTTGAATCTCCATCACATGGTCAACCTCCGGGATTTGGTCTTCCACTGCTTTCCTTCCTAGCAGTGTGTAGACGTCTGTGTTATCTCTCCAGCTCCAAACGTCTTCAGTTTTCTGGTCAACATTAGCCCGAAGATTGTATTGTCGTTTTATTTCATCTTTCCATTTCATCAGCTCTTCAATATAGTCGTATCGACTGTTACCCTCAGCAACAGGACTAATGTTCAGTTTCATCGTCTGTTCCTTCCTCTTGGTATGTAGCTGCCGAAGAAAATCAGTAGAAAACCCTTCCAGGCGGCTACGGCCTAGTCCATTGAGCATAAAAGGGACATCATCTATTGTTCGGAACTGACCTAAGCTCTCCCCTTCCTCGTCGTCCGCATCGGAGTCTACATCTCCGGCTGTTGGCGCTTCCGTTTTCCGGCGTTCGACATCCACAGCGCCAACTCCCGTTTCGTCGGATTTGTTTTCAGCGATGGCCCGACTTTTGGATCCCTCAGATAATTTTACTTTACCTTCATCTCGCGATGGGGATGCTGGCGGGTAGAACAGAACCGCTGTGAAATCATCTAAGAAACACAAGGCACACCCACACTTTGTACGTACCCGAAGAACGCTTCCAATTAAGCAGTTCCTGAACTGCTTCCTCTTTTTTCGGATGGGATACCTTAAGGCCACGCTCTTTACATAACGCTTTCAGTTCCGCTTCTGCTAGTTTACTGAGCCGCGCTTCACCATAGTTTCTTAGATCGTAAGGGAGCTTCGAGGATGATGAGGTCTCAGATCGAGTCGGTGAGCCTGCTGAAACAGGTTTCGGAGAACGTCGATTCATAGCCGTTAGAAAGCAGAAAATATGATACAATGGAATAGGCCGACATCCCTACGGCAGCCATAGCATGCAGCATGCAGATCGCTTGGTTGAAGATCTAACGTACCTGCGGCCGGAGCGGACTCTGCTGATGCAGAAGATTGCGCCTCATTCGCGCTCTTTTTCCAGTCAAGTAGAGCGTTAACAAGGTCATCCTTTTTCTGTGGCAGAGGTTTGATACTTCGCTCCCTACATAGGTCCTTCAACTCTGGCACTCTCAGCTTGTGGAGTCGGGCCTCGGCATATCCGTGAAGATCCCAAGGCACCATTGCTAATTTATGCTCTTCCAACTAAGTTACCGTATGATATATTATTCAATGCAAAAATAAGGCGTAACAACATGTACTTGCGTCGATAGAGTACCACTGTATGCTATGGTGTACTTATCGGCTATAGCTCCTATCCGGTTGGTGCACCTTCACAACCGAACTGCGACAAGCCAAATTACTTCGGTAATCCTTACCTAATACGGGAGGTACAGTATACCACTAAGGAAGGGTTTTCGTGGGACAGGGAAAGATGTATAAACCTTAACGCGAAACGAAGCTCAAGTCACGTCTTGCATGCATGCAGCATGAACTTCCAGCACTGCGAACTTCGGTATGGTAAGCAAACACTGTTCAGTGATGCATTAGGATAGATATGAATCTTGTACAGACAAATCCCTATGAGCAGCTACTGGCGTTCAACAATTGTCTTTGCTCGGCAAACTCTGGGGGAGGATCCAGCATTCCCGGCAGCAAATGATCTGCATGGACCATGAGTATGCATCTAAGCGCTCACAATCGGACACTTCGCTATCCATGGACGTTCATTGGAAGGATAAGACTTAACCGTTGGCACAGAAATTTTAGTAATATTCAGGAGAAGGAACCGAAAACCATCTCTTCACCGAGGCTCTCATACGGATTGGAGAAACTTCCAGACACGAAGCATGTACACAATATTAAGAAGCGTGAACAGCATATTCCCGATGCCAGACTTAAAGCACCCCAGCCTAAGGTCCGAGGGCCAGTGGAACTACTGGATGCCGATGCGCACGTTGCTGTGATTTCGAAGCCGGCTGGTAAGTTCCCTGGGCCTTGATATTGAGACACTACCGATAATTTGAATAGCGTGAGTGCCCACAGGACTGTTAACAATTCCAGGATCATACAGAAGCGGTCTTGATTGTGCCTTATATCGCCTAGATGAGTTGCTTCAGAAGCAAGATCACATCCCTCAGTACAATGATCAGCCCCAACACACGCATGACAGCGTGCAGCAAGACAGGCTCCGGAGGATATTTGAGGCGAAACTGAGAGCACTGTCCCCTAAATCACGAAAACGAAAGCGACGGAAAGCTGTCCTTGATGGGAGCTATGATGAGAACTCGCTAACTCCTTTCCCAATTAGCGTTCATAGGTTAGACATGTCAACGAGTGGAGTAATGGTATTCGCCCGTACCAAACGGGCTGCTAGACTACTCAGTGATCAATTCGCCCAACGGAAGGTAGAGAAGCAGTATGAAGCTATTCTGGACACTAGGTTGGTGGAAATGACCCAAGACTCTCCAATTCTCTGTATGTTTCAGTTTGCCAAGCTCAGGAGCATCCAATGGATTCAACGTTTGTTTCGGTTCTTTTATACAGACCAGGATAGTGGGGAAGTCTACTCTCCCATTGGTGGAGAACCATGGGGTGATCCGTTCAAAAGCAAACCAACTAGGTCATTTTGGCAGGTATTAGAACGAGGGGAAGGCGCTGTTCGTGTACGGTTTACGCCTTTGACGGGTACGTAGTATTGTGGGATGAATCCCCCTGAGAAGCATATTGTGATTGACTGTTCTATTTTGCAGGGAGATCACACCAACTTCGGCTACATTCCGCGTTACCACCACCTTTCGGTTTGAAGGTAAGATGCTGAACTTGGCTGTCTCAGATGATGTTTAATTCATTTTCTGTATTGTGGGTGCAGTCTCCAATATTTGGTGACTCCATCTATCCGCATCCACACCCTGGACCATGTACCGCGGTTGGTATCCTTGGCCGATTTCCTCTATCGGAATGGAACGACGTATTTGAAAATTCACGCTCGGTGATTTCTGCAATGAATACAATCAACGGTATTTATGACGAAATGTTCAAAGGCGATCTGACAGTCCCCTCGGCAGCATTGGAGGAAGGCCCGTTTCCCACACTAAGCAGCATTGCGAACACATTCCCTTTCCCGCGAATGAACTCATGCCCTTTTTTAAGCGAAGATGCTATAGAAACATTTCAAAGGAACCAGCAGAAATTGGCCAATATCAATGTTCCTTTCTTCACTCCGCGTTTGCTCCTTCATGCATGTTCTATTTCCTTTAAGGAAAACTACCTCCCTAGAGAATTGAGCACCGAAGAAAGCGCGCTACATCCTGCGACCAATGGAAAAGAACTAAAGCAATTGCTAAAGCCCCTGGGCGAACGTATGAAATGCTACTCCAGTGCGGCTCCCTTTTGACGCGCAGACTTTCCCAGTATTAGAGGAAAGATAATTCACAACAATTCCTACGGAGGAAAGAAGCAGGCGAGTTGGAGGCACAGCCGCGTTGTACTCTGATTCTTTATGGAGCTCTGTTCATGTCTGGTCCAGATACATGGGAGAGCAAATAAGATGATGCGCACTGAGTTGCAGCAATTAGATAGTCCCACGGACTCCCACCTTCTTTGCCACACGAGGCAATATCTTAGTTCTGGTAACTGAATTCCCATTATGGCAATCTGAGTTGTATGTAGACCACGAACTGCTTTCCTAATGTCTTCGGCAGCCGCCTCATTAACGGCACCAGACTGCTGCGTCGTATTCCACCTTGTACACCCACTTTCACTCACTAGTACATTTGTAGCATTGGGTACCTGAAGCTCCTTCGTATTACCACTTCCCGCAAGGTGTTTGCTCCCCGGGTATTACCCGTCCCCTGATCCCGTCCCTGGCAAGAACGTCCCCGGAACGTGTTCCTCGCTCTCCACGATCATTAGATTGTGCGATTCAATGGGTTTGTTTCGGGCAGGTACATTCAGCTTTTGCTTGTTTGCATTCATCTTGTTTTTCTCTTTTTGTGCGTGTGGTCGTGAATGATGCTGAACACTCGCCCTTTACTATCCTTGGTGGGCCGGACAGCGACCCGTGCCACTTTGGCAGCTCGACAAACTCCAAGGTGGATGGCTCCTCTGGCTAATCTTTCCAACCAGCGACTTTTTTCGGCGCAACCCACCCGGGTTGCACTCCAAGAGGTGGTACGTACACTTCGTGTGCTCAATTTTTTCTGGGCGTGGATTGAATTGGTCAAGATGGCGCTCGTAATACAACCCCCTCGGCCACCGCACTCATGAATTCCTCTGGCTGATTTCTTCACGTTGCTGAATGAATTCCTCTCTGTGTTGTACAGGCTGAAGTGACGCCGGAGACCTCACGACATGACATCCCCGCGGGAGAACAGGCACGAGCATTTAAGGAAGCCGGCTCCGTCGAAAACCAAAAGACCTCCCTGATCTTCACGATCTCGGACGAACCGGGATCCCTCGCAACTGCCTTGAAGACGTTGGAAGAACACGGGGTCTCGATGTCTCACATCGAATCCAGACCCAGTAAGGGAACGTAAGTCTCGCAAGGTGGTGTACAAAATCTCTCAGTGGGGTTGACTCGTTGTGGAGTTCCTTGCCTCAGGGAAAAAACATTCGATTTTTCGGTGGACCTTACGCTCCCTCCAGAACACCCCAAAGTAAACGATGCGATCAGGCACTTGCGGAAGCGGACCGAAGGTGTCCTCATCGTTGACCCCATCTCAGTTCCTTTCTTTCCTACTCGCATCAGTGACATTGATGATTTCACGAATGAAACTCTAGATGCCGGAGAAGAACTACAGTCTGATCACCCAGGGTTTAATGTAAGATAATTACGCTCGATAGCACTGGTCACGTACTTTGTTGGGAATCATTCTCTTATTTGATATTGCAGGATCCTGAGTATCGTGAGCGAAGAAGCATGATCACCAAGTTGGCCCAAGAATATAAGCACGGAGAAGAAATACCCCGAATCACCTACACTGACAAAGAAGTCGAAACTTGGCAAGTCGTTTACAACAAATTGAAAGACTACACTGCCAAGTATGGAGTAGACGAGTACAATCAGGTGATGCCACAGTTGGAGAAGCATTGTGGCTACGCTCCAGATAACATTCCACAACTGCAAGACATTTCGGAGTTCCTCAATGAAACCACTGGATTCACGTTGCGGCCTGTAGGAGGGCTG
This sequence comes from Halocafeteria seosinensis, assembly GCA_001687465.1. Classification (NCBI taxonomy): domain Eukaryota; class Bigyra; order Bicosoecida; genus Halocafeteria; species Halocafeteria seosinensis. The sequence goes on along the minus strand of LVLI01000156.1, from coordinate 24,997 downwards.
CTGTCTGCCAGGGACTTCCTCAACGGCCTTGCCTTCCGAGTTTTCTTCTCTACACAGTACATTAGGCATCACTCGACTCCGCTCTACACACCTGAACCAGACATTTGCCACGAACTTTTGGGCCATACTCCCATGTTTGCTGACCCAGATTTTGCTGATTTTAGCCATGAAATAGGGCTTGCAAGTTTGGGAGCTTCAGACGAGGAAATCAAGAAGCTGGCAACAGTAAGTTCATTGTGTTTTAATCCTTCCTAAAATGGAGAGCCACTGGCATGTTGTGCATTTTTGTTTCGCAGTGCTACTGGTTCAGTGTTGAATTTGGTTTGTGCCAACAACAAGGGGAAAGAAAAGCCTACGGTGCTGGTTTGCTTTCCTCCTTTGGAGAACTAGAATATTCATGCGCTCCGTACAGACCAGCAGGTGGTGTCGAGACCTGGCCGGAATATAGACCGTGGGACCCGAACAACGCGGCGACTCAGGATTATCCTATCACCACGTATCAACCGGTATACTACGTCGCCGATAGCCTTGCTGACGCGAAAAAGAAAATGCGCGACTATTGCAATGCGCTTCCTCGTCCTTTCAATGTCAAATTTGATCCGTATACCAAGAGTGTTACCGTGGATCGCAACGTTGTCCGAGAAGAATACAAAGTAACAAAACAGAGTTAATTCTGCCAAACGCCGTGGTACCGTGAGCTGCTGCTTCGAATATTTATATAAATACAATAAACGGAACCAATGTGTACCAATGGCGGATTCTTCACATGGACCCGTTCATTCATTCTTCTTTTTCCCACTGTTGCTAGTCGCGGGAGTCGTACTGTAATATAGTGCCGCAGAAAAGACTAGACTAGCTCCTATCCAATGGAGATCAGTGAAAGTGTTATCGAAAAGCTTAACCGAAAGCAGTAAGCTGAGGCATTTCCTGACTGTCATGACCAGAGTAGCTGTCAAGGCATCTGCATGACTAAAGAGCCGGAACACCCCAGAAAGACATATATATTGCGTAACGACATTCCATGCCGCAAACCACCACATCACCGGTACATATTCAATTCCGGGGATCATGTTTCCAAAAGATAGTAGGTAAATTATGGTTCCAGCCGTGTCGGGAGTATCCGCTGAGCCCACGACTTCAGCAACTGTTGGAGACTCGTTCCATTTGCCCACCACTTTTGGTATCTCGTTGTAGAACATTGCAAAATACCCTACTAAAGGGATCAGGTGCGTGTAAAATAAGTTTTCCTGAGGATTTTTTCCGTAGATATTGTATATCTTGTTCTGGATTTGTCCGAGCATTGTATGTAGGAAGATAACTGAAGTGAGTATACACATCCCAATGCACCAAACGAGGAAATACCGAGATCCGTTCTCATCATTGCTGTTTGTCGTCAGCGCATTCCAAAGATCCTGAACGATTCTAAAAGACGTTAACGAGTCGATAAAACTCCAAGCTGGAGTCGTGGAGCCTGGGCCACCGCAACTGGGACAGGAATCAGGGGATGAGGAATTCGCTGCTTCGGACTTCTTGGCAGTGTCGCCTTCGGTCATTTCAGCGTATGTAGTTAGGACAGCGCCTAGCGTCACTGCCAGTACTGCTAGTCCTTGTTTAACTGTGTAAGGTTTCGAAAATATGCAGTACCCAATGATGAACGAAATTACCAACCCTGAACTCCGAAATACCATATGCGTTGGTTGCGAGATGTTGTACGCGAACGAGATGTTATTGAGCCAACTGGCGAGTCCGGCGATAGAGGCCATGAGTGCGTAGTGCTTCAGTGGTATTGTCCGAGGCTTCAAAATTTGTGGGAAATACAGTGGTTGCAGGGCACTGGAAGCCGTCATGACCACGATGAATCCATACTGTAGAACCGTAATTAGGGATCCGGAAGATTTATACGCATACGGGATCAGATCTTCTTTGATCAAAAACTCCAAAGCGATGTTGTTGAGAGCGCATCCACCCAGCACGAACAGAATCGAAATGATCAATATGGACTGCTTGCTCGTTCCCTTGGAATCGTCACCGGGATCCGCGGGAGGAGTCGCCGTTCCAGGCCTCCTCTTCTGCGCAGCCATACTATACAAGGACGAGGACCACTACCACCAGTACTACTATTTGACTAAACTGTACAGAGAGTACAATTTAGTTTGCACTGTAACAATCCTCGTACGTGGCAACAGAAGAGTATGTCTATCTTCACAAAGAATTAGACACTTCAGTTACACATTGGCGGAGAGGCTACGATGATACAGCTTCATGGAGAAGCAAGACGGAGGCTGTACATTAATGTAAGCAGAGAGCCTATACTGATCATTTCGTGGTCCATTCACACAAGGTCTTTGCCGTGTTCTAACGTCTTCGAAAATTCATCCTCTGTGAATGTCAGTAACCTAGCAGCTTCCATGTGGATCTTTTGACGCTTAAGAATGTCAATGAGCCGCATTTGCTTCTTAAAACCCGCCACAAGTTCGGATTTCTGCCTTTCTAATTTCCTCATATCCTTGCGTAACTGATTTACAGTTTCCTTTTCGTCGGTGTTTCGCTGCGTTTATAAGGGACATAGCATTAAGCGGGTTGGTACCAGAAAACACAACAATAGGAATTTACCTCCTTTAGCATTTCTTCCAATTCTTGTACTCTTTGTTTCAGCTTGTTGTTGGAGTCAAGAGCACGATTTAATCGAATATCTTTGTTACTTGCTTGATCATCAGCTTCTTTGGCTGCTTTCGCCTTTTCTGTTCTTTCTTTCTGGAGCTCCTTAAGCCGATCCGATAGGTCGTTCAGTCGCTTTGTCATATCTTCCCTGTGGTAACATTTAACAGATATTCAATGTTTGCTATGATAGCATGGGGATAAAAGAACTTACTCATTTTTCTGATGTTGTCGTTTTTCATTTTGCTCCCGCTGTACTTCTTTCCGTAGGCGCTTGATCTCGTTTTGCTCCTTCTGCTGGCTTTGTTGAAGCGCGTTGAGTTGCTCCGAAATATCCTTAGTGTAGCTTGCCAGAGAAACATACTCATCGTGGGCAATATTGAGTTGAGAAGTAAGATAAGTAATTTGAGCCGAAGCTGGTAGATTGTTGTCCACTTCACAAGAGAAAGAAGGCGTAAGCTGTTGGTTTAGCTTCCAGCTTGAGCCTGCTGCTTTCTGCGGAGGTTTTCCTGAGGTAGACGAAGAATTTGTAGTTGCAGCAGCTGCAGAAGACTTTTTGGGAGGTGCATTAGATTTTGATGCCCCGGAAGCCGACTTCCGAGGTTTGGCTGCTTGAGTAGATGTTTCTGCACTGCTTTTCCCTGTGGGTTTAGAACCGCCGGCCGCAGATGACGAGGTGCGCGCAGAATTGGAGGTACGAGTCCTTGCAGTGTTTGGAGAACTCTTGGGGGGAGAGGTATGAGGACGTTGTTTAGAAGGAGATGACGATTCGAAGCCGGATCTTCGCACGGGAATTCTGGAGTGAGGAGAGCCCTGACTTCCAGGACTGGTCGGTCCTCCTCCTGTCACACTCTTCCCTTGTACATTTGCTTGAGCCGAAGATGTGCTTGCGTTCATTTGGGGGGACTGTCTGTTTGAATATTCATGCGGTGGTGTAGTCTGACCGTAGTTTTGAAATGAAGACGGTTGCTGGTACGACGTTGTTTCGGAAGCCATACTCTCAGCACTCTCTTCGCGACGGGTTCCAGCGTTTCCCCTTGTATAGGTACGATGACTGTCATCATGTTCATATGAGTATTGTTCTTGGTTTTCCTCTAAATCCAATGAAGTCGGCTTTAACGCTTCTTCAGCAGCACGCATTGCTCGTTCAGCGGCCGAGTCTGCCGTCTCATTCTCTTGCCACCGCTGTTGCTCATCGTTCACACGCTCATACCCATACATGAACTGTTCGTATAAAGCGTCACTGTCACCCACATCGAAGGCAGGCTCCGGTTCTTGGCCATTTTCCCCACCTTGGGTCGTCCTATTTTGAGATTGTGTCCTCTTTGACGCTTTGTTTCGACTTTGTTGCTCTCCATCATCACGTCGATGACGTTGTGGAGAGGATATAGGACTGTGTGAGCGACGATTCATGACGAGAAAATAACAGATCGGTCCATAGAGAAGGTTTCAATCCACAGGCAAAGATCCAAGGTGTTGCTTTTCCAAGCCTGTAAGCTGCCAACTTCAACGCCACAATCATTTCTGCCACATATCCGGTCTTGGAAAGACATGGAGTCTTTGAGCCCACTTATACACCATGTAATACCCACAGAATCGATTCAGATATCTATGAGAGAAACGCGATTCTCTCTACTACCATCGTATACTGAGAGTGTACGCATTGACCTCGTGAAGAGCTTGTAATAAGGCTCTAATCCCTTCCATTTGAGTTAGGAAAGGCACAAAGGCGACCCTTTGTAATATTAGACACAATGTCGGACGTCGATGAAGCAAGGTATGTTATAGTGATAGCTAGAAAGCTCTCATCTTGGGCGAGAAGGATTCATGTTAGAGTGTGGAAGGAGTAATCTGGGGGAACCACAATGGATAGCGTTTGTGACACCCTCTGGTGTTCGCCTTAGGAAACTACAAAAAGCATAGGGGTGTCTCGGAACCCCGTGGTCTCCCCTGGCTCAAACCGATCAAGATCGGGTCGGTCAAATCGTGGCGATGATGTGGTTCATTTCATTGGCTCTCATAGGAGGAGGCATGATCGAATGTTATCGAGTGGTTCTGTTCATTCATCCGGCGTTTTGCTCCTTTTTACCCTTACAGGCAACAACTAAAGCAGCGCTTCGCGAAGGCTGCCGGGGTAAGTGAATGTGGTCAAGCCGAATGCGTCCATCAAACCATGGGTTTACATGAGCGTGTTATGAATTTTTTACTTGCAGAATACACGCGTTGGAGGCAAAGGAACGATGCGCCGAAAGCAGAAAAAATTACACAAGCCAGCCTCAACAGACGACAAAAAGTTACAAAGCACCTTGAAGCGTCTCGGCTTGACGGCCATTCCCGGCATCGAAGAAGTTAATTTATTCCAAGAGGATGGAAATATACTCCACTTTGATACCCCGAAAGTGCAAGCCAACATCAGTGCTAACACATACGTAGTAACTGGAAAGGGCGAAACAAAATCCATGCAAGAGCTGCTCCCCGGTATCTTAAGCCAACTTGGGAACGACAGTCTCCAATATTTACAAAAGTTGACGGATTCTTTGCAGAAAGGACAGCAACAGCAAGGCAAAGCGACTGAAAGCAGTGGAGCTGCCACCGGTGGTGTAGATGATGATGACGATGTGCCGGATGTAGACTTCGAGGAAACTGCCAAGGAGTAAGAAGGCTGAACGGTGTTTTCTGTTTCTCCCTTCGATCATGTAAACACCTTAACACGATGAATGTATATCACCCTAATCTATTCCTTCGAAAATAGGATGGAGAGCACCTTTGAGAAGGCCTTGGGAAGGGTAATACGCTGTCGGGGGCCTGAGTGTACCCTCGGGAGTAGTTCGTTTATTGTGTATACATGCTGATGTCTAGTTTGATGCGAATGCTTATCACCATCAATACACATCGATTAAGAAATCAACGGCCTGATAAACCCCAACTATATCATCTCTCGACTTCTTCCAGTTCAGGAAGGCTGTCAACCGATGGCGTTTCATGTTCACCAGAGGTATTTTGCACCCATCTAGAGTGTCCTTTATGGAATGCTCTCATGGACCCTCGGTACAGTTCCGTCTGTTTCTTCCAGTATTGTTTTAGAAGTCGTATCGTCTCCTGTTCGTACTCCGCTAACGCTCTAAGGGCCTTCTCGGTGCTGGTCTGGAGTGCCGAAGACTCCTGTACAGATTTCAAGAGACTTACCACCGTAGTCCGTCGGACGAAAGCGCTGCTCCACGGAAGTTTATTTTCGTCAGCCGAGGGGTTGTCTAAAGGGCGCGGCGTATCCCGACGCATTGAAGGGGGAATCACTAGCTCAGTGGAATTTTCGATAAACGTTTTTACAGCATTTTCGTCGTCTCTTTCCAACAACCCACTACTCTGACAGAATTCCAGTTTTGCTTTCTGAATATCTTCCAAAAGAGCTTCAGCATCGAAAAATTCTTCCATATGCTTTTCGAGCAGTTGGCGTATTCGTTCCTTTCGCACCGATGCCTTCCTAAAAATGTACTTTGTATTCGAAGGTTGGCTGTCCAATGCCTGCTAGAAGCATGATAAGCAAAGTGAAGGGATGTCACTAAACCTGAGGAAGTCGAACTCACCTTGTTTATATCCCAGATGGCAGCAGATACGTTCTTCTGCTTCAGATTCACTAAACTTCTATTCGCGTGTAAGGCGGTGCGTAGCGAACGCAGAGCAGTCACTTCTCTTGAAGTTAAAACCGAAGCGGACTGCTGCTCTATGAAAACAATAGAGAACGCTTTATCGTATGCTTCTTTTGCTTGTTGTAACTTCCCTATACTTAGGCTTTTGTTGCCTTCATCCTTTAATTCATGGGCCTTATCGATTCGCGATTTCCATGAGATTTCGCATTCCCGAGCCTGAAGTTCTTCCTCCTGTCTTTTTTGCTGTCTATATCTCATTGTATGCACGGTGGAAGGTACCGGAGGAAGACTTTCCTTCCAATCTGTCAGTATCACCTCATATATGAGGAAGGAGTTTTGCGGCACTTTGCCAAAATATTCATCCGTTTCGAGACCGTATCCAACTAGGGGGTGGCACAGGATCAGCGACTTCTCCCCCATTCCCATAGTACTGACAGCAGCATGGAAGCCGGGAGGATGCCAATCTGCTTCCTCATGAGTATACTGTGTCATATATGGATTTGTTGAAGGGGGAGCACTTGGCGTACTAGATTCAAAATAAGCCTGCTCTGGAGTTTGGAGCAGCAGTGGAACTCGCACTGGTTCATCATCTCCTGCAAGGTTGAGATTCCCCCACTTGGATCGTCTGAACGTGCAAAACAAGCTTTTTCGAAGGACCAAACAATTCAGGACTTATTATCACTCGACCTACGTTGAATAAAAGATTCTGGATTTTTCCAGCGTAGCGTCTTCCAAACTAGACTTCTCATGGAGTGTTTCACGGACTTCTTCCTCGGTCAGATACCATCCTATGATGTGCACTGCAATCGACAACGAACTGCCGACTTAACGTGCTGCATTTTGAAGAAAAGAGCTAGTTGCCTTACCGTAACAGGGACAGCCTCGTATCGGCCTTCCATGAAATTCTGTCGAGTTCTCCTCCTCCTCCTTCAGGACTTGTTTCGTAAGCAGTGGCACATTCTTATCTTGTCCATATGTGGGCGCCATATGCTGCTTTCGTCGCTCGAACCACTTGGTGTCATAGTAAGGAAGACACTCTTCCTTCCAGTAGTCTGTCAGGTCTATCCATTGCGGCATTGTGCTTCATGTCATTTCGTCTGTGAAAGAAGTCGCATCATCAACTGTTCTCGAGTTGACACAGAGGGGGAAACACAAGCATCGATGTCTTGTCTGCTGTATCTCCAGCTGACAAGTCTTTCGTCGAATCGTCAACGATTCGTTATGACGACGTCATCATGCGGTGCCATCTGTATGCAGCACTGCAGCAGCAGCATGCTGTACCAGGCACGACACTTGTGAAGGTGCGAAGGAAGCCTGCGTGTGCGTGGGGCAACCAACGTTAGACAGACGTTGCACAGACTGACTCAAAGTTTTTTACTGCGTTTGAAAGAGTAGATATCTTGGATCGTAATGTTATGGTATTCCCAATTTGTTTGTGTTCCACGACGACGGAACTACAACTGCAAATGTATCGCGTGTACAAGGCCAAAACGGGTAACAGTTCACTGTACACTGTACGCAGCGTCAATCAATGACACATCATCCTGATCACTTTCTTATGATAAACCAGGGGTGATCGTGTATAGACGTAGAAGGCTCCTAAAACTCAAGCACAATTGATCCACGGATTGATCAGTGGCCGTAAATCGGCTGTATTCACGTTTAGGTCAAACAGAAGACGTTCCAGCTTCAGTAGCTCGTCATCAGTTGCGTCCCCATAAAACGGTCGGCACTCAACCCCATTTTCCGGGTGGAACTGAAACGAACTCTTCCTGTCATCGATGATAATAGTTCGTGTCAATTCACGGGGTAAGTTAGAAAGATTTTTCACCCAGCTTCCTCTGTAGAAGGTACAGGAGTCACGATACAGCGCCCATCTGATATGTCCTTCAGGATCTAGACGTGCCAGGAGAGACTCAGCGTATGTTGCCATGCTAGCTGTGAAGATCCCAATTTCGTATTTTCCTGATAGTTTGCTCAAAAATCGTTCAACGAAAGGACGCTTGATGACGTAGATGGGCACCAATTTCTTTCCCATTGTGACTTCCAACCTGTAGTGTGCTCGTGTCGTATACTGCCCGCACATGGACGTCGGTGCTACGAATGAAGAAGTTCCACAGAAACACGGAATAGGACATACCTTGAAGGTGCTATGAACTAACGTTTCATCAAGATCGAGAAGCAACACTGGTTTATTATCTTTCTTCGGAGGGACGCACGCCGTTTTCCCACGGCGATATTCCTGTGGAATATGACACGTTTGCGTGCGGGATATTTCAGAAGCAGACAAGCGAAACTGCCTACCGGTATAGATCGCGTCCGTCTCACTCTTGTTGTCGATTGCACAATAAACGTTGCTTCGGCCTGAAACGCATTTGCGGACGCATTCTCATGGGGAAAGGTCGATGACTCCAAGATCTGAGCCCCTAAATCGTTCAAAGGGACTTGAGGAACAACCGTATTCTGCAGCCGTCATTACACTCGGCCAATTGCCTGTCAGTCAACTCTAACTCGTCTGTGAACTCTAACCATCCGCACCTTCTTCATAGTCTCCACGTTTATCGAAGAATTGCACATAAGGCCTTGAAGAAGAGATCGACAAAACAAGGTACGTCTTTTGCCCGGGTCATTTTTTTTCGAAATTTCAAAATCTTGAACATGAGCCTCCTCCTGAAGGCTTGTTGACGGGTCACAGGGATTGGCAACGTCATTGGATGTGCAACCCTTGGCAGCAGACGGCTTTCCTCTTCCAGGAGCAGTGTTTCCCCTTGGTGTTCTTCCCAAGAGCTTAGAATCTGCAGATATACCACAAGAAGTATAAGCGATGTATGTGATGTTCCCTTCACATCCTAGCCCAAAAGGTTGGGTCTTACTGTTTCCCGCATCAAGGGACCGGAAGGAAGACTTAATGCTGGTTACTGTCATCACAGAACTACAGGAAGGAGTACACTCGCACTCAAAGTCTCCACATGCTGAAGGCTGCAAAACAAATAAGAGACCAGTGGACGGGAAAATGATAACCATTGCATGCACGGCGACACATGTTGAACTCACTATCAGCTGAGACTCCCGAGGTGAGGACGCAGGCTTACTGGCAGCCCACGAGGTGAGCACTTTATCCGGCACCACAATACTGTTTAAAGGTGAATTCATGAATCTTTTCGCGCACTTTGCATTTATTGTCTTCAAGGAGACAAATCCAAAACCCGCTACATGCAGCGAAAAGGCATACCAGTATCACTGTTGTTGCGGTATAGGATCTTGGTCGCAGGGTGCAACTTATGGTTTCACAGCAGTGTAAGACTGCTAAGGAAAGAGGAAAGCGATGAGAAATTACATTTTGTACAAAATTAAAACCACAAGTGAATCATCAAACTGTATGCATGTTACAACACAGAGTGGTACCAATCCACTTAGAGTTCGCTTAGTATCTTGACTGACATCCGCTGAGATCTCCGGTACTACGGTGCGGCAAGCCACGTACCTGCTTTCGAAACAGGGAAATGAAAACATTTGCGGCGACAATGTTGGATCCACGACTGTCACTGTTCGAAACCTGTACATTTCCTATCGAATCGTAAATCGGCGTGTCGGGAAGCTCCTGCGTCTATCATATAGCTCCAGACAACTTTTTCTGGAGCATTCTCGAACGTCGTATGAGCCGTCGCTACAAGATGCAAGAAACAAAAGGGGTGGTTCTTAGTTAACTCTCACTTTTGCTTTCATTAGGGACTGCGTTATCGACATTGTCCCGGTATTGATCGAACATCCTCAAACGGTCTAGCAGGCCCTCCGAGTCGCTTGCCTCCAAAAGAAATCCTTGAAGGCTCTTCAACTCAACATCCTCGGCATTCCCATAGAATGGCAGGCATTCAATACCATTTTCCGGCTGAAATAAGAACGAGGTGTCCCTATCGTCTACGATGATCGTTCTGGAAAGTTGCCGAGGCAGGCGATTCAAATCCTTGACCCGCTGTCCCCTATACAGTGTGCAAGACTCGCGATACAAGGTCCATTGAATAGTTCCATCCGCATTTAGGCGCTCTACCACTTTTTCTGCATATTCCTTCTGGCTTGCTGTAAAAATACCGATTTCGTATTTTTGTGCCAACGTTTTCAGGAACTCATGGACAAAGGGGCGCTTAATTACGTAAATACTAAGAGGATTCTCATCGACTTTCGCAGTGACCACGAAGTCGGCTGTCTTGACTCTCTGCGAGCTCAGGGATACACCGGTAAACAAATTGTCGAGAGAACCATCAGAACCATCGGACGTAATACAGCACGAACCTGGAACGAGCTATGAACCAAAGTTTCGTCAAGATCCAACACAAGGCATGGTTTGTTATCTGTTTTTCTGGGAATCGGCAACATTTTCTTCTTAGTTGATACCTGCACTCGCGAGGACAGCGCTTTCGGCATTTTCGTTGTATATGGTTATGAGAATACTGCGGCTTACTGGTTCCGATCTATTTCGTGGGGGCAATATGGGGACAATCTGCCTTGAAGAATACTTGTGTGTTTTCCTTCGTCGCCGGCCACTACGCGTCTCGTTTCTCTGTAGCACCGAATCCGTGTCGTTGTCCGGCATCTGTAACGTGAATATGACCGGTTCATAAGAAGAATATCCGCGCGGTAGTAACGGAACGTACATCATTTTCAGTAATTCTGCATATCAAGCACCGACTAAACCAAACAGGCTTCCTCAGTGACGAGCCACGATCATTCTCGCTAGAACGTCGGCCGCGAGTTAACTGTCAAACATACACAACATATGTGCTATCCATTGTGATAGAATGCATGAGATACTCCTTGCGTGTCATCTCACATACCTGTGCCTTGTCAGTATCCTCTCGAGGTGGAGCGAATTTCCGCCTTTCTGATCGGGTTTCAGCCATATCATCAACTGCAAGGGCGAAAGATATCACCACTAGAAACAGATGCTACCAACACGTCCGGTACGTACGCCACGGTTCCTGTGTCTGCTGCCTAGTAGGTTCGGGATTATCAAATGAGGACAGAAAACGGCGCCTGCCTTTAAAAGCAACGTCATTCCGTTGTCTAATTGTAACAGAATCTTCGCAAGGGAAGGTGGATGAAGTCTCAGCCCCGTAGAGTGTCAGCGAAGAAGGCGTATGGCCCGCTTCTGGGTCAAGAGGGGTAGGCACAGATAGCAAGTCTCCTTTGTCGTGATCTACTCCCTTTTTACCGTTTTGGACATGGACTTTGTTCCAGCTCTTAGCCGTCGTCGTGTTGAATATGGGCGATTCCTGTAGCTCAGCAGTCAAAGTGTGGGTGTGTGTCAGACTCACACCGTGAGAACACATGGACTCCGTTCGAAGAACTTACGCTGGAAGTATTGATCACACCCGGATACGTAGTAGCTTGTTCTTCCAGTTTCCCCATTCCGCATTCCTTGCTCTTCCGTTCGTCTGCCGCCATTTTCACTTCATTCAGCAGCGGAGACAGACAGGCGGAGCTCCGGGGCAGGGCAGCCCTGACTGCCTGACAGTATCGGATTTCAGCCCGGAAACCCCTGTCTCCTGTATTTTCTACAATACCACTTTCAGATTACAGGAGGCGGTTCCAATAATCATTGCCATTTAGTCCCTCTATTGGTGGCAGCAAGGATTGTGGACACCACGTCATACACGCTGATACCACAGCCGAGCTGGTTTCATAGACCTGCTAGGTTATAGGTTTTCTTGTAAGGAAGGAGTATCACTATTTAAACGGTTTCGTGACACATATGCTGGTTAGGGTGCATTATAGTCTTACTCATTTACAGTATGTCTGCCTACAAAGCGGACAATACAGGTTACCCCGAGCTGGCTACCAGACTGCTCAACGGTACTTCCCGCTGGGTCGCGTCGCAACCTGCGACCGGGTGTACGGTTGCAAGAACAATCAGTGGGGCACCAAGTACTGAGTCAGAGCGCGACATACAACAGGAATCCATCCTCAAGGGCCCATTTCATAGCAGCATTGTGCCATCTTACTCGCGTCACACGTTCCCGGCTGCCTGAACTAGGTTCCTGCATTACCGTATTCCCTATGCAATCCACGCAGAAGCTACATTTTCACGGCTAACACACGACACATCTACAGCGTTTATCCATGCAAGGTATAACCATAGCGGCTATGAGTCAATGTAGCAAGCGCCTCTGGATTGCTTGCTCGCGCTGAACAAGTGCGGGCAAGGTGCGTCATAACCTGTTTGTCAGACATAAAGTTACCCACTTACAGCACTATCAGAACAAGAGGGGTATACGGTACAAATGTTCCCTTACACATGCTGCATGAGGCTTAGCAAGCCACGCAATCAAGCTGGGGCAGAGGACTCAATCGACCAAGCCGCGTCCCGGGATTGTGGAAGCTGTCTGGGAACCATTTTCATGTATTCCGTCCACAGTTTGAAATAATACGTTAATCCTATGTAGTCCGCACTTTCGCTGTACCTCCCTAGCTATCGCCACAGTATCGGTGTTCCATGCTGGCGGATAAGACCGAAAATAAGCTAAGTCAGTACTCATCCCATTTGCTAAGATGTTGCGTTACGTCTCCCCCGAGATCACTTGCATCCAATAAAAACCGTTGAAGGGCCCGTAATTCTGTGTCCTCCGGATCTCCAAAGAAAGGGAGACACTCAATGCCGTTCGCTGGTTGAAACAAGAAAGACGTATCTTTGTCATCTACGATGACTGTTCGGGATAGCAGTCGTCGAAGACGGCGTAGATCTTTTACTCTTTGCCCTTTGTATAAAGTACATGACTCACGATATAGCGTCCACTGAATTGCACCGTCAGTGTTGAGACGGCTTACAACTTCGTCTGCATACTCTTTTACGCTGGCCGTGAAAACGCCGATCTCGTACTTCTGAGACAAAACCTTCAAGAACTCATCAACGAAGGGTCTCTTTATGACATGAATATGAAACGGTTGACCTTGAACACTTATATCAATGATAAAGTCAGCACATTCCACGCTCTGAGCACAAGAAGAGCAAATACCCCGAACAGGATAGATTGGAGCCATGAACCAGTGATGAACTACCTGGTACTCACCTTGAATGAACTATGCACTAGAGTTTCGTCAAGATCTAGTACGAGGCATGGTTTCGCATCTTTCTTAGGTGGCACAGGAAGCATACGCCGATTACTCGTTTCCTGCAGATCATACGTGTGGATGCTACCGGTGCAAATTAGGGAACCTCGAGGCTTTAGCGTATAGACGTACAGGCTCCGATCTCGTTCGGGAAGGGAGAATTGAAGCACGTTCATTTGACGCAAACGGATTCCGGATCTGCCTCTTTTGCTTCTGTTCCCTGGCGCTTATCGGTGGCGTGGAACTCTGTACGTAGTTGACGCATGGTACGACTTATCGTTTGAGCCGCATAGATACAAAACTTACAGTTCCAATATCGGTGATACTACAAAAGAACAGACGTTTAAAGAACCCAGACTTCTTGAAGGTAGAATCAGAATTCCCTGACGTTAGTTTCGGGTGTACCTGCGATAGTATTATAATTCTCAACAAATATGGAAGACGGGATACCTCTAAAGGTCTCACTTACTCGTGGCCGACGTTCTCTCGATGACCTTGAAGAGTGAATTTTCCTCCTCTCTAAACGCGACTCGGCCAAATCATCGACTGTCAAACGACCAAAAAATATATTTTTTCTGCAGAAGAGCAGCTGTGCATAAATACTTACACCAGTGACCTTGCATGGCCACTCTTGAAGGTCCGGGTGCTTCCAGCATAGCTCTAGGACATCTGCTAGACGCTGATGCATGCGTATGTCCACTAGGCGTTGATGCATGATTATGCGCTTGTACACGTTTCCAGTGAGGGGAAACATCGGCCCAAGTTTCACTCTTGTGTGATACCGGAGACGGAATGGACGGCTCCAGCGCTAGAGCCACGGGAGTTGACGACATGCACTCCCATTTTTGCTCTGAGTCTGCTACATGCGGTTTCTCCGACCTAATGTTGCTATACATCTCGGATGTTCCAGCGGTGAAGGCAAGGGATTCCTGAGATAGAGGTATGTTTGCAGTCAGTTACAGGCGCGGAGTATATGCGGTAGATGTTTCACTTACACCCGAGGCGTTTTCCGCCACTGTGCCAGGGCAAGCACTGGACTGTTCTTCTATGACATTACTGCTTTGGTTTCCTTGTATTTCCTCTTCTGCCATTTTTATCTGCATCCAGATTGTGCAATAACTAGAGTTTCAGCGGCAAGCTGTTACGCAAAGCTCCGGATCTTCCCTTAACCGTGTGACGTGCTCAACACGATTAAAATACTGCATGACAAATCCACTCTGCAGCGTGTGGTGAAAACAGGCGGTACCAGCTCTCCTGAATCTGAGGATGGCTTCACTTGTAGGGAAAAGGGTGAAAATACGTCATACACGTAAGATAAGCAGCCGAAAGAAACCACAAGCTGAGTTTGCCTAGTCTTGTCATACAATACCAGCAGAGGCAAATAATGCTGTATGTGCATATTTTCCCAGTTTTCAATTTGTTAAACATTTTATAATTAGTGCTATAAACCTTGAAAAGTGCTGTTCGCTCGCTCGGCGACGCGCGCCCATCTTGCGGTCGCAGGCTGCCTGGCTGCGACCGAAGCCGTTACCAATGCCTCCGCCGGAGTAGAGCACTGTTGCTCTCAGTACATGTATCACTGAGTTTGATGTGATAGCGAGACAGACTTGAGTGGTAAGCAAGTACCGGTAGTCTTAGACCAAATCTTGACAGCATGGACCTTGGAGGAGCGGAAACCTTCAGGGACTCGACTCTAAAACACAGAGAAACGACTGCCTGACCCCCACAGTACCTGGCAGCTTCGTCAACTCTGTCGCAGCTGAACTACTCATGCATCGGCAGAATCAGGGGCAGATTTTCGTGAATACGCACTATTTCTTAATGAATTTCGTAAAGCTGAATGTGAGGAGCACCTCGTTCTTTCGGAAGGTTTAGGTCACATAAACCAGTGGGGGCCCTCAAATGTCAGAAACGTATCCATTAGTCGTTATTGCTTCTTTAGCTATTATCCCACTTCCGTAAGTATAGGGTGAGATCTTCGAACCGGCTCGTGTCTAACAGAAATTGTTGCAGGAGTTTTAGCTCCGCATCTTCAGTATTTCCGTAGAAAGGTACACACTCAATTCCATTGTCTGGCTGGAAAGAAAACGAAATATTCTTATCATCTACGATTACTGTTTGTGATAACATCCGCGGAAGACGACGCAAGTCCTTTACTCGTTGCCCTTTATACAGAGTGCATGAATCGCGACACAGGATCCACTGAATGACTCCATTACTATCTAAATGCCTTACAACTTTCTCCGCATATTCCTTTACACTAGCTGTAAAAACGCCTATCTCATACCTCTGTGCTAGTGTGCTCAGAAACTCATCTACGAAGGGCCTTTTAATCACATGAATATCAAGAGGATCTCCGTGGAGTTCAATGTTAATGATGAAGTCGGCAGATCTTACTCTCTGCAGGTCAATATTACAAGTGGCAGTGCATTTCCTCACTTGCCGATACTGATTCACTGACCTTGAAAGAGCTATGGACGAGGGTTTCGTCAAGATCTAATACCAAACATGGCTTTTTATCGTTTTTGGATGGTATGGGCAACACTTCTTGGATTTTTTTTTCCTGCGGTTGATATTGACACTTCAAGCGATTGTTGGGTCACAAATACATGCTATTACCCAGTGGACTTACGGGTTCCGATCTAACCTTTGGAGTCGGCATAGGGGCAACTCTTGCGGAAGACTTGGGAGATCTCCATCGCCAATGGCGTTCCTTGGGTTCCTTTCTTGGTACGACTTCAGTGAGACCCTGCATTGACAACAGCTTGAGCGCTTAGCGTGCATGAGCACGGACGTACGCATACGTGATGAGCATTTACGCTTTCATTCAAATAAATTTTGCGCGAAAAGAAGCCTCTGAACACACTTCCTCGCTTAGCAGGATGGCAGGGTTGAGATCTTCGACTAGCAAGAGTCTGTGGAGAGCAAAGGTACCCAACAAGATAATGTGTGGCTACGCGAGCATTACCAACCCTCGAGAGTGTACAAACCTGCGTTTGTTCATCCAAATATTGCGCATCTGCTTCATCCTCTGCGAAGGGTTCTTCGGCCTGTTTATGGAGAGCTTCGTACAAGCGGAGAAAGTGTGTACGTACTGGAGGTTTGAGCTGCCCTTGCCAAACTTCCTGAACAAGCAGTACTGGATTGAGAAAAGCCATTTCCTGTCAACGCAGGAACCGTTTCGAGTTTTTCTTTCCAGGGATCGGTTGGGTCTATCAAACTGACTCCATCATCAGTCCCTTTGCTCAACTCCGCTGCCAGGAACGTTGGAATCGACGGGACGCATTCCATCTGAGGAGGCACATTGGGTGTGGCCACTAGTACGTCATCGTGGCCGGATGTCAGTAATTGTGCTGGCAAGGTTTTCGTTCGCTGTGCACAATGCGAGAAGACAGTTGGGTGGGTCGGATACCAGTATGGAGCTCGGATGGACGAAGAAATCGTGGTTTACTCACATTCGAAGCATTTCCAAGGTAAGAACTAGAGCCTTCTTCCTGCGCATTTCTTGGGTTTATCTTTTGTTCGCCCCTTCTTGGAAAATTTTGGCTACTGCCATTTACGCAGGGTAGCCGATAGCACCAGGGAAACCTGCTACCACCGGTACTGGACATGTGAGTACTCCGCTTCCCTCAACCGCTTCCCTCCCCTATCTGCAATCGATTCTCCAGCTTAGTGTGGGGGCGACTATATGTGATACATTCCAAACGCAAGAAGACGAGACGTAAAAAGAAGACATGCAAATTTCCAGGAGCTTCTGTGCGACGCCAAAGCAGATGCAACCGTAGTGCTGAGGTCCGTACTCGCTTCTCCCTCGCCTCCTTGCACAACTAGTACGTGAGGCATCGGACATATTATTGTTTCTTACCTTAGCCTGCAATCCGATCATTTTTTGACACTGCATCAACTCTGATGAGAGGGAAAACACTTGTTGATAGGAAGACGGGTCGTCTTCTGGACTCCGAGCTTGCCCACTTGACTCTGACCGTTACTGTCTTCGCCGCATCTGCTGAATTACCGGTATACTGAACAATCTACTGTGGTCGACGACGCTACACAGCGTCAAATTCCATGGAGGAACCTTACCTTATCTAACCGAGAATGTGTTGTAGAATTGGGCTCGGCTACAGAGGAAACAATGGTCATGAGTCATGACTATCCGACGGTACGCTTGGGTTGCAAAGCACCAACGCACCTCACGTTGCACGTCTAACAAACATGCTTTCTTGAAGCGGAATATTGGTTCATTTGTGAGCTAGCGACTTGTGCATTAGGGTTCACAGTTTATTTTAGGCGAAACATTGTGCTTTACGCCTGCAATACTAATCCACACAAGCGTGGGAATACATATGTGTGAGTCAGCAACACTCAATCCAGGAGTTAAGCAGTGGCCACACGTCACTTGCAAGCGTATCAAGATCGAACAAGAGTCTTTTCAATCTCAATAACTCTTCATCCATATAATCTCCATAGAATGGCATGCATTCCACATCGTTGGCAGGATGAAACTGGAATGAACTCTTCTTGTCGTCAAGAATTATTGTCCGCGTTAATTCACGAGGTAAATCGGAAAGATCCTTTATCCATTTAGACGGGGCTGTAGCGACTCGGCGTACTCACGGACGCTGGCGGTAAACAATCTAATTTCATACTTCTCGGACAGCTTTTCCAGAAATTCGCCACGAAGGGGCGCTTTATAACGTAAATATCCACCACTTTTCCTTACGTCTTTCTCTTGAGTATGAAATCAGCTTTTTCCGTGTACACTGGAAACACTTGAGACGTTACAGAAGAAGGGACAGGGTAGGTATCCAAGGAATGCTTTCAGCCTTTTTTCGTGTTTCTTTCGTGACCTTATTTTTCGTGTATGGATTCGGTGAGACCACTCTATGGAGTAATACGTATTGGGAATCCAACTTTGAGACTTAAGGTATAGAGACTCGAATAATGAGTCGGATACGCCCTCAGGCAATATACACCCTATCTGATCATCTACAAAGCTTGGACCAGCTGGTACATCCAAATCCTGCACACCAAACAACCATACTATGGTTACCATAGCTCAGCAAACATTCCTACGGACAGGCGTCCGGGTATACTTGGCGCACGGCAACCGTCTTCAGAGGGGACTTGATACGCCTGCAGTCTGAGGGTGGGCCATCAGCTGATCCGCAGTGAGCTGTCTCAGCCGCATGCTCTGTACATCGTAGGAGGCATAGAGGAATGGAGCTAGTAGCACATTAATGCAGTACAGCATACTTACGAGTGAGCACTTTACGGGCAGTCGCTATCTGCGGCACCTGCGACGTGGACGTCGGCCGGTGCTCGGACGTTTTGTTCTCTTACATCGGTCAATCAATACCGAATGCCGGTCAATATAACCAGTGGAAGCTCTAGTATCCACAGACCATCTAGAATAGGCTATGGTTTATCTTTGAATAGACTCTGCAACACACTGCGTCGTATGCATGACCTGCCG
Organism: Halocafeteria seosinensis; assembly: GCA_001687465.1. Classification (NCBI taxonomy): domain Eukaryota; class Bigyra; order Bicosoecida; genus Halocafeteria; species Halocafeteria seosinensis. Next base: position 6,112 of record LVLI01000156.1, on the reverse strand, counting down.
GCCGTAGGGCTGCCAGCTGGAGGTAAGTCTCCGAAACCAAAGCTCAATGAACAAACCAGAAGCGTTCCTATACAAATACTGGAGAGGAAATAAGATTCATGCTTTGTTATTCTCGTCCTTGTTGGATGCACTATCAATGCATGAAGCTTCCTGACTCCGAGTCCGAGTGACTTAGAATCTTGGCCTGATCCTTTGTTTGGCGATTCCACTCCGCCTTCAACAGCACACTGCTTCGGGGAAGACGCAATCAAGTTCCTCAAGAGAATTGCCGGGAAAGCACTTGGTTCCCGCTGGGGAACAAGGGAGATGCGGCACTTCCGCAAACTGATGACGGCCAAACTGTCAGTCACGTTGATGCGCCACAACGTGAAGATGCTGGACCGGTTTCACCACACACACATATGGGTTCACCCCTCACACAGCGTATTGTAGCCTGTAGCAGACACGTCTTCCGGTAGGATCAATACCAATACACACTGGTTCTTGGCCGGCTTTCATCATGTTCCCGGGGCTTCAGTTGGCACTGAACCAGTGCACCGGTAGTTTCGGGCATCGTCGGGTTGATCCAAATTGAATCCAGGAATCGACAAAGCATGCAAATCATGGTAAAAACAGCCCCTTAGATTGGAAAGGGCATATTCCACGCCGCAATCCACGGACACAAACAGGAGGTGACTTCGGTGACTTTGACACACCTTGTAACCCCGGAATATCGTGCCTGTGTGTAGTACCAGACTAGCTTATTCTAGCATGGATCATGGCAGCCACGGTGAGCTACACCAAAATAGAACTCCCAATGCTTAGACCAGGCCACATCCTCGTGATTGATAAACTACAACTTGTACCACCAAGAGTGCTGAACTTGCGTCAATCGCTTCGACCCAATCTTCCGAAAGGCCCGTTCCCGTTTGATTGCTCAGTTGTGAAAGTGTACGGAGAGGGAAATGGCCAGTGATCCTTCATCCGCGCTGTACAGAGTAGGTCCCATGCAATGGACCGACATAATTCTAGACAGATGAAGTTGCTTACTTCTGAGCTTTCTTCTTAGCCAATTGCGGAAGCATTCCGTGACAGTAATAGTACGAACGAGTGCTTGAATTACCCTATTTAACAACAACCCGTGAAGAGCGTTGTACAACATTCCTCTCAAGTTCATCAAGTATTCCGGTATCCGAGTACAAAAACTCATGAAAGCATTCCTCGATCTTTCCCCACGTCTACGGTCCTTTGCTTTCATTTTCACTTAACAATAGTGTGGTGAAACGGGGCTCTTTCGGATCCCGGCTCAGTCGTCGTTTCGACTGATTTGGGAGAATGACTTGCCAAGTGGAAGGTCTCGTTCGAAGAAAGGGCTCGGCGAAAATTCGAGTTTCTCCAATTACACAGCTTGAAAATTTGTGTGCTTTGTACTATTTTGCTGATGACTTTCATTTTGAAAGCTCAAGAACACACCTTGTTCGACGGATGACTTCTTGAGGCGATTCTCTTTTTCCAAATTTCGATGTATCGTAGGATTCAATAAACGTCGCTTGCCCCCAAAACTATGGGAGGTTGCGAGGTGCCATTGGCGCTAGGGAGTGCACAGTTACAACTCTCTTGCCGTATTGACGGTAACTATTTGTAATTGACGTGTAGAGCCGAGGAACACAAAAGAAACTCCCTTTCCCCCACAGCAGCGGGGGCGTCCAGACCCCACTCTATGGGAGTCAAGTTGAGTCCTGGCTAAGGTCGGGGTGCACTGCGTTTAAAACAGTAGTGAGTACAAACATAGCATACAGCAATATGAACAAAAATCGGCGTTAAAAGCAAATTGTTGTTTTATCTTGGCTTGGGGATAGTATTTCAATACGATAATTCTTCGCCATTTGAAATACCAAGCATGCCGTCCGCAGCACTGGAGCGGCCAAAAAAACGCTCACTTACAAGATGTTGCAATATCAATTTATCTTGACGACTAACAAAGTTGATATCCCCTAGTTGTAGTTTTGCCTACTGTGCCTAAGCTCAACAGTTAGATACTGATGCTAAACATGTACCTTCAACCTGCAGCAGTGTCAAACGACTGATTCCCAGGACTCCTCGACGAGGAGCATACAGCAGCGGAAGGACAACTGTTCAGCTTTTTCCTCCTTGAGCAGGGTGTCATCGGTGTGTTGCTTGCTGGTCCACCCCCATCACCGACCACTGCTTCAGTGGAGGCCGTGTAAGCAATTTTAGTCCGAGCATACCAAATCAAAACGCTCGGTTGGACAACACTAAATGCATATCTATGAGATGCCATACATTCCACGGAGAAGAGTGCATTACGTGAAGAATATCAGCTTCACTTCTTGTTTACATGTGGAGATATCGTATGTTTGGTATGGCATTACTTCAGTTCCTTGACGGGTATACAGCTTCTAGTTAAGATTTCCCGAAGGGTACGTATAACCATTCCATCGCTTCAACGCTATTCTGGCTGTTTCGACGTAGAAGTCCAAACTGTGTCGTGGTAGAGCCGGGATTCCACCCTCCTCACGATTTCCGCGAACTCGCTCGGCGTATTGAAGGGCGTCTGGGTAATTCTCGGCCATATAAGGTCGCCAATGACGTCTCCGTTGGTTGCGAAACTGTAACAGCATACACGAAAACATAATGGCGTTTCATTTAAACATCCACCCTGAAAGTTACTTTCAACACTTACCCAATCCTCCAGTTGTTTCGTTGAGAGACCTGTTTCCTTGCTCAATCGTGAAAGCGTAAGTGTGCCCGGATAGGGAAACGGCCAGTGATCCATCATCCATGCTGTACAGAATAGGTCCATGAAATGGTGTCAATGCCACCTACATAATTCTGGACAGATGGAGTTGCTTACTTCTGAGCTTTCTTCTTAGCCAATTGCGGAAGCATTCCGTGACTTCTGCAAATATGAACAAGTGCTTGAATTGTTTAACAGCAACGGATGACGAAGGTACAACATACCTCTCAAGTTTATCAAGTACTCCGGTGGTGGCTTTGAGTACGGGAACTCATAAGAGCAGGCTTCGATTTTCGTCCATATCTGTTGGTCACTGCTTCCACTGCCACTTAAAATTTCATTGGGATGAGACGAGGGAGAATTGTTGCCTGACTGACTGAGATTTCTTATCCTTTTAGTATCGGGCACCTTCTCAACTGACTTGGGGGATTGCTCTGCCAAATGGAAGATCTGGTTCGGAGACAAAGGGAAGACCAGCGTTCCTGAAATGGATAAGTCCGTCCCCCTGAACTCGTTGGCCGCCATTTGTTTACGTGCACTGTAGCCATTTCCCTGTTTCTGTTCATTTAAGAAGCTCAGGAACACGCCCTCTTTCGACGGATGGTTTCTTCCGCCGGTTCCCTTTTTCTCAGGAGCGTTTTCATTCACCATCGAACCCGACAAACTTCGCTTGCCCAATATTGTTGGAGAATACGAGCTGCCATTGGCACTGGGGATAGCAAAGGCATAATTCTCTCGCGATACAGACGGCATATACATGTTATTGGCCTTCAAAGCCGAGGAAGACAGAAGAAACTCCCTTTCCCCGGCAGCAGCGAGGGCGTCCAAACTCGTGTTCTCCACCATGCTCCCAGTCGCGAGGTCGCGGGCACTGCGTCAGAACAAGCAGCAAAAACAGAGCATACACCAAAACGAAGTGCAATGTCAGCGTTAGAAATACTGGTATATCCGCACTGTTATCTTGACTGTGACAGTATTGATGCTCTTTCGAATTCTTAAATTTGTACAGCCGCCATGCTGGTGTCCGCAGTCAGCTTGGGGGCGGTGGGAGGAATGCTCTCGCGGTTGGCTTACCTGTTCTTTCGCTGTTATATCCGGGTTATGAAAGGGTGCATGAGACAATGTACCCAACAGTATAGATGATGGAATAATTTCAGTACTTGTCAGTGAAGTTTTTACGTGTTTGTCATAATTGCGCGACTGTAACCAACAATGCTGCTCTCTGGCAACCGCTTGAACGACTCTTATCCAATTGGGTCATCCAGGGATAGTACGGGCTGGCGTTCAAAACCTTCCGTGCCCGGGAGCGGTTTCTCGGCTGTTCGGTCACCTGAACTTCGGTGGCCCTTATGTGTTCTCCAAAGGGAGCACGATGTGGACTCCAATTTGGAGTATCCAAACCCCGTATAAGCAAAGACGGCATACGAAGGATCTCTTTTCGCTCCCATGTGCAGAGTTGTGCCTGCTGGAGGGTGCTCAGCAATGCAAGCGAGTGTGGGTGCAAAGAAACGCACAAGCAACGCTCGTACATCATACAGGTGATGAGAAGTGTCGGATTCAACACATTTGCAGGATGTAAATATTTTGGATTCGGATGAACGCTTCAGCAAGGGGACTGGTTCGCATGAGCCTCGACAAGTTGTGACTCAATCTGTGAATACCTAGCTGCAAAGATATCTAACAAACTCCCACGACCTGGTACACTGGTGTCTCGATGTCAGCTGGTGCATTCAACTTTGTGGACCTCGACCGACACTGAGAGTAGGACTCTCTGTGGGAGCCATTCCTGTTGCTGTTGCTAGTGACTCACAAGAGTCGGCAGCACGCTGAACAGCTCAGTTGCTAGTGCACGAGAGTACACTACATTTTAGGACCATCCTCATGTCTGATCAAGGATTCGCGTCAATAGTGTTGCAGACTCCGACATCACAAAAGCGCGGAGGTTTCCGGCCGTCCAGTGGTGAACACCGACCTCAGAAGTTAGTAAGACTCAAGGTTTGAGGAGTTTTTTCTTCAGCATGGAGCAAACCACTTATAAACGGTTCTGAAGAGGCGTATAATTTCGACTATGGACCATTTTGCGAGAAGCGAGCAACGGAAGTGAGTCACACAGGGACACAGAAACTGGAAGCAGCAAGAGAGTCCCCGCCCGCCGAAAGACTACCTACAATGTAATGCCTTTTCGACCAGTTTACGGCAGAAGTACCATATTGCGATGATTTCGTAAAACACCGGCTTCATACTCTACACTAACCTCGCCTACTGTGTCTTCGTGACATACCATAGCATTGCCTCGTCGTACAGGACTCCTGTCGCAGCGGGACTTCAACCGGTTCTCGCATTTCGAGGGATTTAACTAACACCAGCTCATATAACTGCACCAACTGCCAAAGAAAGGCAACAAGAGCTATTTCATGCAATAGTTCCGTATTTGAAGGATAAATCGAACTCGATGCCGGGTAGCAAGTAGTACAACTGTGTGTTGAACTGTCGCGTTGGTCGCAAACGGGCTTCAACGGTCGTGGCAAAGATACAGTTGGTAGCTGTACAGATTGAGACTGTATTGATACGGTATAAGATCGAAAGCCATTATATGTAAGGTAGTTTGTGTGCCGAGGCCTTTGTTGTCCTATCTGTGGATCATTTTTTGGCAGACCAAATCGCCCTGTCTCGAGTGGGTTTCTGTTGCTTTCGGGCAAGTACCATTGGATTTTCAAAGTCTATTACGAAATATTTAGAGCGAATAAGATAAAGCAACGTTTACATACCAGTTGCACTAGGAGGAGGGATCCCTCTACTGGGGACAGAGTGGTCTGTGAGGATGACTCAGGAACCGACTGGACTTGGATTCGGATCGGACGTGCCTCGTAGTAAGCGACACTCCTCCCCAACTACAACTAGGGCGTACTTTTACTTAAGTGTAAGTAAGAGGATGATACAAAACAAGCGAAAAAAAGTTTGGTAATCATTTTTGCTGTTTGGCTATGCTCTATAAATTTCAATGTCGCAGGAAGACGAAATGTTCGAGGATGAACTACCACTGACTGAAGAAGGCCGCAGACGAAGCTACGATCAATACGCTGGCCATTATACCATCCCTCCTCTCAATAACAAAAGGAAAACAGGGCAACACACAAATTTTTCTAGATGTGGGTAATTGTCTCATTCCATGCGTGTCTGTCAAATTTCTTTACGTTGCCCTTCGCAGCCGCCCGTCATGGTGGTTAGGTTGGGACACAAGTCCTGACAGGACAAGTTCAAAAATGTCCTGACACGCACTTCAACTTCAACCTGCACGCTTTCAAAATTTACTAGCCTTATATGCAGCGATATTCGAGGGTTTGCGATAAATCTTGCAACACTACACTTCCATTA